>CABFOV010007929.1:0-18321 GCA_902141375.1 Timema poppense
CTTTACTACTTAATATTTTCCTCTTGGAATGTAATTGCTTGTAACAAGCCGGAGACTCCATAATTTTTGCTATATTTTAACTGCTAACAATACACTATTATTCAAATAAATATATGAATACACACATAAAATTATAATTCCACAACCTTACGGCAAAAAAAAAACCCACACAACTAACACATACATAAAATCTTAACGTGATCAATAAACAAAAATTCTACACAGAATACTAATAAAATATGTGTTTGAGTTAGTTATTAGGAACACAAGACTCGGACTAATGTAACTTTACGACTGAGCTGGAGGAAGAAGCACCAACTACTGGCAACGACCGCCGAGCAGTGCCAAATTTTATATACATTCAAAGGAAGACTGATCACGGAAAACAAAAGAATGACAACGTTGTTGCTCAATAGTAAGCATGCAATTCCCTCAACAATGAAACCAGGTGTAGCAATACAATCACCCGCCTCGGTGGCGTAGGGGCTGACACACTAGTTTCGTGTTAGACTAGATTGCCAAGGACGGGGAGATCGAGGTTTGAATCTCAGTCGTGTGGACTGGGGGTGGTTTTCCCTAAATGGTTTTACACTCTTCTTCTACGTAAATGCGGGTTCGATTCCTCTAGATTCAACCTTCCCAATTCCTAACCTATTCGCGTAAACAGTACTTAAGCGTATAATCTGAACGGGTAGTAAGACGCGGTACTATTTTTTTTAAATCTAACAATACACTATCGGTTTAGAACAAGCAAGCTTCAGCTACAGTTGAGACCACGTGTGTTGTTTTAGTGATAATTATATTTATTCATGTTGAAGACAAGGATTTAAGTTTCACATCCCGTGACGTCGTACCTCGGAAAGGCCGCTTCTGTAAACAATTTTATTTTTTAAATGTTGCGTCCCTACAAACCTCGCGCCCTAGGCACGTGCCTAGTCTCCCTAGTGGGTAGTACGGCGCTGCATGTCTATATGTTTGATTAGCAAATGTAAGAATTAAATGATCATAGCCTAGGAATTTCAACATGTCTGACTCACTTCACTGCTTAATACAGCAAGAGAGTTTAATCATAACTCATTAAAAAAATTATCTTAAATAATATTTCGGTCCCAGTCGAATATACTGATGGTGGTTTTTCCCTAAATGGTTTTCTACTCTCCCTCCACTTAAATGCGAGTGAATTTACTCTAAATTAAGCTTTTATAATCCCTAATACATTAGTATAATTATAGCATAGGCGTATAAATTGGAAGAAAAAAAAACAGTTGACTCGCTGCAGTCAAGAAAAGCTGCGTTCTTCGGAGCAGTTTGTGATACAAATACAAACAGCTTTACGAAGCGCAGTATCAACATTAGGGTACACAGTTTGTAGAGAGTGTTTTAGAAGCCACCTTAACAATTTAAACTTGTTTTACTTTTTTTTTTATGTCGTATAAGAAATTTAAACTCACACCTCCATTTACGGTCCACCAAAATTTGGCGCCCTCCTATAACTTGGAGCCTACTCAACCTAATGGTCCCTTGATGAGGACCCTCCAAAATATAAATTGTTACTACGCCCCTGAACCACTTTAGAGTAAACATTAACCTATAATCAGTTTAATAACGTGCTAGCAACATGTTATTATCATATCCGTTATACATGCAGGAAATAAGGAAAGGAACGAATAAAAGGAACGAAGACAACAAAGGAATATTCTTAGTTAATAAACATGTAGTATAGAGTATATTTTAGTTCCAAAATTATTCATAGCCTCTGATTCAGTGGCGTGGATAGGATACTTTTTTGTGTGGAAAAGTTTTAATGGGAAAAATATTATTTATATGGAAGTGAAAATTGTATTGAGAATGTTATTTTTTCAGTGAACAAAATAATATACCTCGATTCCAAACGTTAGGGCTTAGTTATTCAGTTACAATTGAAGGATACGGGGGGAAAAAGTGGGAAATTCACGTTACATACATTTTCTAGGAAAGCAACTTTTATACTTCAAGGCTCATAAGGACACCAGCATTTTTTTTTTAAATCAATTTAAATATAACAGATAACTCTTTAAACCATACTCGCATCAGTAAGGTCTCACGATTGTCTAAGAGATGGCAGCACTAGCTAAATTTGAGTTAAAATTGGTATTTACGCCCTTTTCTCCTGTACCTCTCGATTGTTATCTAAACACGTGTTATTTTTTTAATCACCAACCTTTACCGTCACATGGACCGTATAGTAGTGAAGTATAAAACTGATAGAATTATTATTAGCCTGCGTCTTATTACCAGTTATACGCACTTACGCTAATGTGTAATGGTAGGGTGATTGTGAGATGAAATGAAGGACCTACAGTTTAACGTGGAATCCGAAACCACCGTGGAGGCCTGGCATTCCTCACATACACAAGATGGCTTGTCAGAGGTGAAGGAAGTGTTTGGTAATCAGATAAATCTTAGCCGGGACCGAGGATTGAACCCCGGCCACCAGCATAGAAGTCTGACACCTTACCCCTAGACCACCAGGTCACCAACTGATAGAAAAATTTTGGTACATAATGGGAACAAAGCCTAAACATGGATTAATTAATACCAGGAATATATATATTAAAACTTTTTTTTTCTAATGTCTACGAATGGTTTGAAAACTTTCCATTCTCTTCATAGTTGCACCACTGACTTCGGTAGTTACTTCTAAAATACACACACATTCAGAACAAACCTTCAACGAGGACAAAAGCTAGATCCAAGATGGACGTAATATTTGGTTTGATAAGATTCAGCAGACTGCATCCGGGCTGGTGGTTACCACCATTCAGGTAGAAGTCGACGTGACCTGCAGAAGAAGCATTTAATAGATAGATAGATAGATAGATAGATAGATAGATAGATAGATAGATAAAATTATGAAAACATACACTCACACACACACATATATATATATNAGATAGATAGATAGATAAAATTATGAAAACATACACTCACACACACACATATATATATATATATATATATATATATATATATAATAGATATCACGATTTATTTTTTTCTAAACCCTGAATCTTAATTTCTAACCTTAATATTTCAATTCTCGATTCCTATTTCTCAATATTTTGGTAAAAAATATATATCCAAATTTAAATTTGAGCAAGATCACTGGGACATATAGGTCATGTTGATTACTTCTACAGTTTGCCAACATTCAAATAAGACCACAAACAGAGTAAGGAACAATGAAAAACTATCCATTTTCCGAATTTTGCCGCTTCGTTTCAATGCCAAAACTTATTATTGGAAATTAATCGAAGTATTGAAAATTGTGATACCTATTCCTTGAAGCGCGCGTAGCACAGGTATCCGCGTAGGCTCGGCAGCCATTTTTCTACTTGTATATTCTTATCCGACAAATATTTTCGCTATTCATTTATTTTCTCATTTATTGATCAATTCATGGTGATATTACATCAGTGTACTGGTAGAATAAAATTGTACTAAGGTTTTCAATTAAAAAGTGTAAAATTTGAAATTAAAGAATTTTGCTTGTTTTGAAATAAAATATGTTGTGTACTCCTCTACATTTATATATTCAGCTATAATTTTATTAATATACTATATTTTCAAATATAAAATGAAAATAATTCTCGTAGGTCTAATTATTACTCCTAAAATGTAGAGCTCAATTAAAGCCTTTCCCACCAAGGGCGTGGAAAGCTAATCTTTCCAGGGAAGATCTGATATAAAATTTTACTATATTGATCTTTAGGCAGTAAAGGTATCTTCGTGTGTATATAATATGGATCCCTTGGGGGTCTATAAAAATTTCAGAGGGGTCCGGACCACCCCCCTCCAACCTTTCCCTTTCCTCACTCTTGCCAACTTTGGTAACTTGAGAGCTTGAATATTTAACCATGTTCGAGTAGAGATAAATTATTCTTAAAGGTAATTTGAAGATATAATATTTCGAAATAAATGGTACGACACAAACACTTTCTAATTTAAGCTATTATAATTGGGAACATTTTTTTTTTAAATTGGTAACTAATTACACACTCTTTAGTAAGTTTTGATAAGAAAAATAAACGTTATCATAGAATATGACATCTTAGCTCAGTCGGTAGCGTGTCTGCATAAACTCGTGGTCCCGGGTTCGATTCCCGACATGGTCGAAAAATCTATCAACGGTGAAACACGGGTTTACCTCTCACATTGATAAATTAATGGCCGGGAGGGGGGGGAAGGGGGCTGAGTGTATATAAAGTTACGACAGACCTAACAAACCGGAAGGGAAATATATATTTTTTTAACAAAATTATTATATCAATTATACGCTGGTATAATTTTTTAATCAATAAGTTAACTATTCTTAGTTTTTTAAACTTATATTTTAAAGTTATTTATCACGTAAAACACTCCCAAATTATATTTAATATTTTCTAAAATCTGACACCAGTAAATTATCCTTAAATCGATTTTTTTCTGTAAATCAATTATATAGTGCTAGTTTTCAATTAAAACAGTAATCAAATATCTATTTTTAACAAAATCGTTTAAGACATTTTCGGAATATTTGAATCTAGAAACAATTGTCGTCAGTAAACTTCTTTTGAATTAAGGACTTTTCCCTAAAAAAATAATCATTTAGTTATAGGCCTATTTATCATGTAAAACAATGACTAAATCTCCAATTTAATCAGAATCGTTAATACTATTTTTGAAATGTTTGGATTTAAAAAGGTAGAGTCATATGTAAGCTACCTATAAATAAATTTTTTCTCTGAAAAATAAGTATACAGTGCAATTCATTTTGTAAAACAAACCTAAAAGATACATTTTAAGCAAAATCGTTAGAGATATATTTTCGAGAAACACATAATTTTCAAAAAGTTGTCCTTTGTAAACCACCCTAAAGCGAATTTTTCTCCCAAAAAATAGACACACACAGTCATGGCACACATCTGTCATGTAAAATACACCCCAGATATCCGTTTTTAAGAAAATTGGTAGAACCATTATCGAAAAATTCCAAATTTATCAAAAATGCTAATAAATATTATTATTATTAGTAGTAGTAGTAGTATTATTAGCACCGCGTCTTACTACCCGTTCGGTTTATACGCATTTACGCTAATGTGTAATGGTAGGGTGATTGTGAGATGAAATGGAGGACCTACAGTTTAACGTGGAATCCGAACCACGGTGGAGGCCTGGCATTCCTCACATTCACAAGATGTCTTGTCAGAGGTGAAGGAAGGGGTTGGTAATCAGATAAATCTTTGCCGGGACCACTAATAAATAAACAACCCTTATTTTAAGGGAGAAAATTTAAAAAAAATTGCTATAACTAATAACATATAATGCCAAAATATTAAGTTTGAACAAAATTCATAAAACTGTTTCTGTTGTGGTAACAGGTTGCCCACAGACCGACAAACCGAGGGATATACAGAATTTCCATATCAAATTTTTTGGGTTAGGCTGCACATTAAATGTCAATATTCATCATAATCTTGAGGTCAACAATTTTTCATGGTTAGAATATGTTTTCCTCTTTATTTGAGAAAGTAAAAATATTCTCATGCTCAAAAATATTCAAGCGTTTTGCAAACAAAATTATTTTATATCAATAATATTGTTATCTTTTGAATTACACATAAGTGAATACAATATTTTAATATTAACAGCTTTGAAATTATTAATACCTGCACCAGTGAGCACATGGTCAAGATCATTAAGTCTGGTCTGCCGGTGACAGGGACGTCGGGGTATGAATCTTAACCGAGTTTAATGAGGGTATTTTTCCTAAATGGTTACCTACCTCCCCCTCACCTCCATGCGATTGCGAGTACATTTACTCTACATTCTAAGGTTATCATTCTTACAACAATAACGTAATTAATAACCTACTTATACGTACAACCGAATAGGTAGTGAAACATGGAGAAGAATTAATAAACATCTCCAAATTTAAAAAAAATCTCACGGCTTTTGGTGTCTCGTAGGGAATAATTTCTGCTGATGGTTCTTTTACTAAGAAGGTGTCAAGCGTAAATCTACTTTTTTGACATATTTTTATGTGACTTAACACTAATATTATATTAACAACAGACCGCTACTATTTTACCACTGGTTCCTTTCTATTAACACAACTTCTCACAACCTTTTAATAACTAGTTAACAAACCCCAAGAAGTACGGAGGGGGAGGGGTTCCAGACACATTCCTTTTTACGCCCTTGACATCCACTGACGCAACTGGATACAGAACATGTTGGGAACTCTCTAATGTGCATGTGCGAAACGCAGTAGAGCCTGAGGCGTGCAAGATACAAGGCAGTCTAGATTATATCTGACCAATCTGTCATCAATCTAGTTACAGGCTACATTTCTCACGCACATATGCTCAGTCCAGGCACCATACAAACTGATAGACAACAAACTGCTCGACAAGCTATAAAAAAATATTTGGAAGGCTGGGTGGGTCAAGTGGCCACCGTGTCGTTTCTTCGTGTCTAGCAGTTTGCTGTCTACCACTTTGTCCTCTCGTGTCGACCACTTTGTTGTCTATCACTTTGTCTGCTCCCCTCAGTCCAGAGTTTTCAACAGTGTTTGTATCCAGTCTAGTTTATGTAAACGCATACTATTTAGAGATTTACAAGATTGAGTCTGAGTACATGACCATTGTGTGAATTGCCACTCTGGTGTTAAAAACAAAACCTGTTAGTTCCCATTTTCAATTACTACCAATCGTAATACTTTGTACTAAAGCACTCTTCGTCATTGGAATTACAGTAGCCTCATGGCTTCTTTGGTGCTGAGTGACAGCTCACAGCTGACGGCTTTGAAAAGTTACCAGGCCAAATTATATATCCCTACGCCGAACCATATGATCTGCAAAAACATGTGTTTAGCATCTGTTACTTCTGACAGTCAAAATTTAGGTATATACCTAAATGTTGACTGTCAGATGTCAGCTGTATAACTGTCAGTCAGCACCAAAGAAGCCACGGGGCTACTGCACCTAATAGCTTATATGTTCAGTCTAATAATTTTTCAGAAAAATTACTAGATCTACTTTAACGTATTCATACGACAAATCATGTGATTTGTTGCTGTCACTCTTGATATATGTCATTAATACCTACAAAATATTATTATTAGCACCGCGTCTTACCACCCGTTCGGGTTATACGCAATTACGCTAATGTGAAATGGTAGGGTGATTGTAAGATGAAATGGAGGACCTACAGTTTAACGTGGAATCCGAACCACGGTGGAGGCCGGGCATTCTCCACATTCACAAGATGTCTTGTCAGAGGTGAAGGAAGGGTCTGACAATCAGATAAATCTTTGCCGAGACCGAGGACTGAGCCCCGGACCCCAGCACAGAAGCCCAACACCTTACCCCTAGACCACCAGGTCACCTACCTACAAAATAACACTTGCAATAATATTTTTTAAGTATTGATGACAGCAAAAAAATATTTAAAATGTGTTTTCTAAAAAGTTCTTCCTATGAAGATTTGACTATAGTTTTATGAAAGAGCTCCCTTGCTGTCGAACAAGCTCGAAACGTTGAACCAAAGCTAAGCTGTAGCAGTGCTCACCTACAGCGCCGATCATGCCGAAACCAAGGAAAGGCAGGAAAGGTTCGGCGTCTGTATGAAGCACCTCGACGAACAGGGCATCGGACGGATCTATGTGGACGTCGTTGTCGAAACCTTCGAACAGCGGCTGAGCGGGATCTAGGGCTGAAATATCCGTAACATTTCATTCGTTACTTTCGTGTTTTGTTACAGGAGAGGAAGTGGGGAAATTAACGGAACACTTTCTAAACCGGTATCAACACATGACTTACAAAACTAGATAAACACTAGAAAAAACAATAAAACCTCTTCCCACCTCCATCCAATCAATTCATTACTTTTAATATGGAGAGCCCGATCTTGTTCAATGATACATTTCGACCATATCGGGTATCGAACTGAAACCCTTAGCTTCATAGACGCTTTTAGTTATAACCTAAGTTTTTTGCTCCATGATTTATTACCGTTTAAGCTATACGCATGTGACTACACTAATGTGTTAGTAATTACCAAAAGATAAAATTTAGAGGAAATGTACCCGCATCTGTGTGGAAGAAGACTGGGAAACTACCACAAATCTCATCACCAGAAAATTATGCTAGATCACCTTGGCGTTAAAAGAAGAGGGAAAGTATCAGAACTGTGTAAAGGTGTTCAACCTATTTCCGAGCCTAGTTAGGGGAAAGAGCGCTCAGATTCCAAAGAGTTTGGAGAGAATAACCTCAAGAGTGTGTAACCTAATATTTAATATGGTACCATCCCTCCTCATCGCACCAAGTCAAAATTTACTAACCATTAAACTTCGTTTAGTTTGGGGGGTCGTACCACAACACGTCTATAGTTCTACCCCCCCCTCCCCCCTTCCCATCCCAAACCACATATCGCTGCATGATAACTTCAATGTAAATATGTGGTATCAAGTGAAAATTATCGATAGGTTACTCCTATCGAAAGAAATGTATCAAAAAAAGGCGTTAGTATATTTAGAATAAGCATGGAATTTTTATTCGAATATAATGTGTTTTTTGTTTTGTTTTTTTACACCTACGAAAATGGTTATATATTTTCCTCATCCTCCCTATATACTTAGAATTTGTATACTTATTTAGTAACACTAATTAAAACTTTTGCATAATACAATAATAATTGTTACTATTCCGATTATTGACCGAGCAGAACAAGGTCATGTTGTGGATTAAAATTTTGGAAATTTCGTCCGTCCAGAAGTTTGTTTCACGGTAACTGCAGAATTCGTGGACCACTTTTAACCAAATTTGGCACGGATACTCTTTGAACCTAAGCCAAACAACATATCTACATGATTTTTTATGGTGTTAGCTGTTTCAATAAGACTTAAAAATTGTTTCGTTTAGTAGCACATCTCAAGTGGTTTGAATTTAAAACTCTTAAGCAAGCGATAGTAAGGCGAAGTTTTTGTAAAGGTTGGCATATATTGAGAGACTGACGTCTTAAACCACGTGAACGTCGGTTATTCTCTATAAATATAATGTATGCATGAATATAGTATTAGCGTATAGTGTATAGCGTAGTAAGACTGTAGTAATGATAATAACATGTAGGGAGATAGGTCTACTGTTCAAATAACTACTAGTAAGACTGTAGTAATGATAATATCATGGAGGGAGGGAGGTCTACTGTTCACAGAACTACTACAGTAGCCCCATGACTTCTTTGGTGCTGACTGACAGCTTTAAAAAGTTACCAGACCAAATTACGTATCCCTACGCCGGACCAGATGATCTGCAAAAACATGTGTTTATCAGCTGTCACTTATGACAGTCAAAATTTATGTTTATACCTAAATGTTGACTGTCAGAAGTCAGCTGTGAGCTGTCAGTCAGCACCAAATAAGCCATGGGGCTACTGTAGTAAGACTGTAGTAACAATAATAACATGGAGGGAGCGAGGTCTACTGTAAGAACATTGAGAGAGCGAGGACTACTGTTTCTAGACTTGCTTGTTAAACGAATATGATACTGGTATAAAATAGGGCATAGCCATGTGTCTGTCTCATTTCTGAACGATGTAGCAGGAACTTAACTATGTCATCAAAGTTTCGGCTTAAATTGATTACATTATTCCACTAAGACAAATACATAAATTATACAAAATGACCGTTTCTTTTCGACACTGATTCTACACCGAGGTGTAATTACTCTTGTGAGTAAAAGTATTGGTATCAAATATAATATATTTATACTGATAAATTATTACTATTAATATTATTATTTAGCACCGCGTCTTACTACCCGTTCGGGTTATATGCTTTAAGTACTAATTACGCTAATGGATTAGGAATTGGGAAGGTTGATTTAGAGGAAGGGAACCCGTATTTGCGTGGAGGGAGAGTGGAAAACCAATTTAGGAAAATCCATCCCCAGTTCACCGGACCGAGATTCGAACCTCGATCTCCCTATCCTCAGCAGTAAAGCTCAACACGACTAGCGCGTTAGATAACTACGCCACCGAGGCGGGTTATACTGATAAAGTAGCGATAATTTTTCCATTAGTTTTTTTTTTTCGATGCACTATTAAACATATTATTTTACCGGACCTGTGATTCTGGCAACCCCGGTGATATTGTTGGCGGCATAGCTACAGATGTGGGCCCCAAGGCTGTGGCCAACCAAATGGAATTTTGAGGGGCTAGTTTTGTGAACGCTCACAAGGTATCTGCCAAGTCTGAAAAATAAAAAGTACGATACAATCGTTTTGTATGACTTTGGTAGAAAAAACCTTCTAGGACAATCGTTTTTAAGTAAATAAGGCTACTCCTTAATAAAGTTTCTTCAAAAAAACAAACACATACGTTGATAATATTATGAAACACTCCTCAAATTTAAATTTTGAACTAAACTTTCATAGCTATTTATTTAAAAAAATTCAAATGTTCAAATATACGTCACCATCAAAAATCTTAAGTATCTAATGTTTTCTTTGAAAGACAAGTTTACAGTGCTGTTTATACAATTTTATTTTTAATAGTACTACAATTTTTCAATGATAAGTTATTTGGTATCTCAAATAGTTGCGGAAATACGGAAGTTTCTGCTTCTGTAAAGTACCCTAAAATTCATTTTCGTGGTAAAATGAAAATATCTAGTTTATTTATAATCTTAATCAACACCTAGATACGAATTTTAAAATTTTAATCAAAATCGTTAGAGCCTATTTTGAGAAAATAGATTTGTTCTCATTTCGCCTTTTCTTAAAATACTCTTAATTTTAAGTTTAAACAGACACACAGACAGACGTAATTGTAAAGAACACTTTTCAGGGTTTGGGGTCTTGAGACGTCGACATCCATCAACATTTCAGGTTAGATTTTCTTTTGCGGTCGCAACTTTTACCTTTTGTGTTCAAAAAGTAAATAAATAAATATATACGTATAGCTTGAAAGTTATTGGTTTTATAAAAAAATATGGTTCTCGTTAAAATATATTTAGTATAAAGAGACCTACATATTTGTAACGATAATTAATTTCATAGCTCAAATAGTTTAAGAGACGTAAAAAAAATATAATTTACGCATCAGACCTAAGCCCTTAAAGTCATTTTGCCGAAATATTGAGAGAAGCCATTTTGTTTGGAATATTTATAAATGTTTAGAAATGAAGTTTAATCAAAATCAAAATCGACTTTTTCTCTTTTTGCCCTTCAGTAAACTACCTTCAATTTTAGGGTTAGATATTCAATTCCAAAAACAGCCCCTCGGGCAAACCTATTAAAACCCTAGATACCAAGTTTTAGCCCGATAGGTAAAATAGTTTAGGCTTTAGTTGGAGGTACAGACAGACAGACAGACAGACGGACTGAAAGTCAAGAACCACTTTTTTGGATTCGGGGGGTCATGAAACGTCAAGATTAATCAATATCTTGAGTTCGATTTTTTTGACGATCACTACACGTTTTCTACCTCTAAGATAGCGAGAAAGTAAAAATTGAACTCGATATTTTGATAAATGTCGACGTTTCATAACCTCGTGAAATCAAAAAAGGTTGTTTTTTCGCAATCTCGTCTGTCTGTACCTTGGGCTAGAGCCGAAACTATTTTCTCGACTGGTCTAAAACTTGGTATCTGGGGTTTTCATAAGGTCCCTCCAAGGGTTTTATTTAATTAGGAAGTCTAACTCTAAAATTTAAAATAGTTTACCGAAGGACACAAGAAAATTAATCGATCTTATCAAAATTCTCTTGAACGACTTTGATTTAATTGTATATCTGAACACTTTTAATCACTTTAAACAAGATAGCAATTCTCATTTTTTCATGAAAATTATTTTGGGTGTACTTTACATACGGGATATACTACAATTTGATCGATCCTCTGCAACTATTTGAGATACGAAAAACTTATGGTTGTGAAGTTGTAGTATTATTAAAAATAAAAATCTTTTATTTGAAATATATTTTTATAAAACCAATAATTTCTGAGTTATAAGCAAATATATATACTTTTTATTTAGGTGTTTGAAAATGAATTTGAGTCTTATGCTCTTTGATGGACAAAGATGTTACTCTTTACTTTAAATGTAGCATTGTTACTCGTTCCTGAAGTCATAGAGTAACAGTGTATTTTATTTCATTTATTATTTTTGGTGTAGTGTTTCTACAATAACGTATAAACCTATTTTCATTTCACAAATAGTATGAGTATTTGAGTAAATATCCATTAAAAAATACAAGCGGAATAATGTCTGTGCGGTGCACTGTACCATTTATTACTAACATGCACTTTCCAAGCCTACATAATATATTAGCACACGACTGGTTATCCAACTATCTTAATTTTAGACAATAACACCCGCTTCGGTGGCCGCGTTGCCTAACGCGTTATAGACTGCCGATGACGGTGAGATCTAGGTTCAAATCTCGGTCGGGTGTACTGAGGGTGGTTTTTCCCAATTGTTTTTTCCACTCTCCCTTCACGCAAGTGTGGGTACGTTTCCTATAAATATAAACTCCCTAAGCCCTATAAACCACTAGCGTAATTTGTACATAAGCGTATAACACGAACGGTTAGTAAGTGATAAAAAAAAATATTATAATAGACACAACACCCCTACAGCAGTTAATTCATCACCTTGAATGTGAGGACTCAATTTTAACAGAACCGTAATAAAAAAGAGATTCAGCCATACCGGGAATCAAATCCGGTGCCCTAACTACCAAATACTTTACAAATATTGCTCTCACGTTGTGTGAAAATCAAATACAATTAATGTTCACCCCCATCGGTGGACACGAGGTCTAAATGTCCAACTCATTTTGTCTGGTTTTCCGATTATTGGGAGGTGGCGGTTTGAATACCTGCCGGGTATATTAAGGGTGGTTTATTTTAATGTTTTCCCAATCTTCTTCATGAGAATTTGGACACATTTCCTTTAAGTTATATCTCCCTTATCATTATCACATCAGCGTAATTAATTATTAATGGCATGCGTCTAAAACCTAACGGTTTCCAAGAAGCGGTGCTGCGTACGTATTATTTTGCTTTTTTTTTTCATGATGTAAGAAAAATTAATTGTACACGTCTTTGATATCGTCTAGAGAGCTCTTTATCCTCTTGCAATGTTATGTTCGCCTGGTATTAGAATCGTTAACTAGCGAACGCGAGTCGTTAGCGGTCGCGAGTCGGGTCGGTACGGTAAGTTTGTGGTCGGTAACTGACGGAGAGGTATTAGGAGCGCAGAACTTAACAGGAGGTAGTATGTAAGTAAGTAGACGCTTGGCTTGTTTACTTTGCACTGGCACAGATTACATATTTTTTTACTCCTGACTACTAATTAATAGTACCGTATTTCTGTTTTGTTTTAACTGTTGAGTACTTTATAGTTTTTTTGGCTAAAATTTAGTACTAAATATTTGCACAGGTTTCAGAAATTGTGTCGTGAGTGAAGTTGCCGATTTTACGTAGCTATTAACGTTCGTGTACAATGTTATCAACGTATATTTCAAAACAAGATAATCTCAGATTGCTGAGCTTACCTTTAACTTCCAATTATGTTTTTATTTCAATTGTTTAAGGCAGGGGTCGGCAAACTTTTTGTAGTGTAGTGTAGTAATATTGCAAAGTCACTCAGAGTATCAGCCAACCTAAGTCCACCCAAATAGTTTATATTTTTTAGAGTAGTAACTAGTAGACCTATTAAAACAAATTTAAGTTGATGTTGTAAAATTTAAATGTAACAACATGTTTTTAAATTGAATACATTAAATAACTATCTTTTCTTGAATATTTTCAATTTTAATATAAATAAGATAAATCATAATAAATGTGTTTCGCAACATTAGTTCTGAAGACATTATTTTGAAATTTTTATAGAAAACAATTGAATAATTGAAACATAAAATACGTTGTTATTAAAATTATTACTCACATCAATGGTTTTAAATAATTAAACATTGAGGTTTTATAGTATTTCTATTCAAATGGGTTGGCGTCAGGCGTGTCATTGAAAATCGTTCCTCGTGCCTTAGGTTGCCAACCCCTGGCTTAAGGGACCCTATTATTACAACCAACACCGGTATTTACGTGTTCTAAGTTATAAGTATCGCAATAGATTGAATCACCAGTGACGAGGAGGTTAAGGTTCGAATCTTGGCCGCGTGCATTTATGAAGGGCTTCACCCAAGTGATTTATGGCTGAGGTTTTTATTACATCCTATCTCTTACAACGTAGGTGTTCCCTCATCCTTTAAATTAAGAAGCTATAGTTGTGTTTAGTGTAGGCCTATTAATTAAACAAACAAAAATATATCATAGTTTTAACAGGTAACATTAATACCTCATAGGTTCAAAAGTTGGTATCACCTGCTTCGTGCTTGAATTAGCAACGCGTTAAGAATAAAAATTCGTCGCCGCCAGAATTCGAACTAAAAAACAGTATCTGACAGATGTGTGGCCCTTGTGTGAAACATATTATCCTGATACTAAATGAAATCTTATTTGCGTGGGGGCTAAGATAGTCGAGCCCCGAGTGGTTCGAAAATAATATTAATAGTTGCAATTCCAAACCGCTAATAGCCCCATTTTTTTAAAGCGTTTACAAAAACAACCATTATTGTACTAAATAAAAAATTTTAAATTGCATTTGTTTTGCATTGAAACACTTTCAAAAAATATAGACCTATATTCGAAATAGTATCTGAGGTATTTCACGTTAATCCTAAAAAAATAACAAAAATAATATCACAATTTTTTTAAAAAAAACTTCAAAGGTTTGAAATTACAAACACTAACCGACCTTGTGGTGTTGTGAGTTATCAGAGCCCCTGACTAAAACCTAGAGGCCCCTGTTTCGAGTCCTGGTTGTTACTGGGGGATTTTTCTCGAAAGGGGAATAATTCCCATGGTCACAGGGTTTGGTTAATTGGGCCTCGGTTAGGTTAATATCTTCATTGTCTTCACTAATCATCGTCCTCTTATCTCATCTGGACATGGAAAGAGCCTCCATGGAAAGGACGTCTCCTGGGCAACGGTACATTAGTGCCGACTAATATTTCCGTAAAATTGAGCTAGAAATTGATGTATTCCAGATACGCAATAATTATTACTACGAACTCTGAAGTATTAATTTTTTTTTAAATGATAGTATGTAGCTATATTTGACAATACCTTCCCATTTCAGCACCCACAATCCTTGTGTTGGACGACACTTGGAAATAGTTTAGTAGGGAAGCGCCATTTCCCCAATCCACCAAGATCACATTGGCGTCTATCTAGAGAACACAATTCAGAAAGATTCAAGTTAGTTTGTTTTTAGCACCTCGTCGTACTACCCGTTTGGGTTACACTCTTATGTACTAATTACGCTGCTAATGGCTTTAGAGATTAGTAAGATTATATTTAGAGGAAGTACACCCGCACTTGCGTGGAGAAAGAGAGGGGGTAAAACTATTTTAGAAAAACCACCCTCAGTACACCCGACCAAGATTCGATCCTCGATCACCCCATCATTGGCAGTCTAATCCACTGAGAAAGTGATGCCTTAGACCAGAGATTTTCAAACTTATTTATAGAAGGGCCAAATAAAAATAAAGTTTCGTGGGCTTAAGATCTTTTATTAATTAATTTTCCTTCAAAATTCATGTTGTGGGCCAAATAAATGCTATAAATTAATTTATCTTCAAAATCCATGTTAAAAAAAATGATAAACACACCAAATAGAGTGACAGACATTAATAAATTTAAATACATAGAAAATGTAAAACAATCATAAATACCTCAGTGGCAAAGTTTTTTTTTTTTAAGTCCATTCAAAAGATTTATATGATCGTGTTTGAAGTGAATGAAACTTTGAGGAGGTGATTCTCAAGAGAGAAGACAGATGCTAATCAGTAGGTCGGTTTCTAAGATCACTTTTACTAAGTTTCGTGGTTGAAAACACTTGTTCATAATGAATATGCCACATATTTTGGGAATAATCTATCAAATCTCTAAATATTGACTTTGGCATGGTTTTTATAAAAATACAGTTTGTTTGTTTTAAAAAAAAAAGTCTGCTTCACAACGAAACACATTTAAATTAGTTATCCCGCGGGCCGGATTGAACCCACCGACGGGCCGTAGTTTCCCCATCCCTGCCTCAGACTATTCGAATCCCGAAGCAGGTGTGGGGGTTTATTGCACTCATTTATAATTTTTACCAATGTAGTATAAAGGCGTTGGCTTGCAGTTAGTAAATAAACAAGCTTATACAGAAACAGTAATTTATGATTTATGATGTTTCAGGTTAAGAAATTAGCCAGCTCTAGGCAACACACAATATCTCAAGAAAATGTACGACTCAGACAACCACTCTCGTTACATGTATCTTAGATAATGTGATAATAATTTTATACTAAATGATTGTAATATTTTTGACCTAATCTATTGAAGAGTTGCGTTTGGATTTCAATTAAATGTTGTATTTGTCGTGAGCGTGGGGCCCTTCAAGATGATTTAGTTTGGTTTCTCGGTGACGGCGAGGTGTGGGCTCTAATCCCAGCTGGGTGTATCGAGGGTGTTTTTCCTTAAATGTTTCTCCACTCTCCCTCCAAGCTATAATGGATATATTTCCTCAATTATATCTTTATAATCCCTAACACAACAATATAATTAAAATGTATGTGTGCCCGAACGGGTAATGAGACGCTACTTAAATAAAAGTGGACACTTTGGGTGTCAGTGGTGTCCAAAACCCAAGCAACCTCCTCCCCCCTTGTCTACCTTCATGACCTAATTGTATGTTCTATGTAATATAATTGTAGTGAAAGCCTTCTATCAAAAAGAATTAGGTTTGCGTTATATTAACTTTAATGCAAAAAAGAAAGAAAGCACAAAATCAGCATTTCTGTTTGTAGTAGTAAAAAATGTAAAAAATTATTGCATATTTTGAGAATACATTTTGTTTTACTATCAAAAAAATAATTAATATTCGCACTAGTTAATTCTTGAGATATATTTTTCTTTAAATTTCTGACTTCCTCTTCCCACCATCTCACTTTACTCAGCGACCCCCCCTCCACCCCCTATCTCTGCCGAACTTCCCACGCTTTTTCTCTTGCTTAAATCTTTATATCATCCTTTCTTTATTTAATCTCTCTCCACTCGTTTGTTCCAGCCCCCCTTTATGTCTACCCTTCTTATTTTACATTCTCTATAGTTTCCTCCCTCTGATTAGCTGCACTTCTCTTAGTGCAGTCTTGCACTCACCGTTACCATGGTAACGGAAATTGCTGGGGTCTCGTGTTGCCATAGCAACGCAACAGACGTACGAAACCTACTTGCTCTTTGAATCTCCCATTGATTCTTAATGGTTTAAAAATTACAAAAGCAATTGTTTGAGGACAGCTTAATTATTAAGGCAGGCGTGTCAAATTATGTTGATTTTTGGGGCCACATTGAGAATTAAAAATACCAATGACACCGCATTTTGAAAAATATATATATTGTTAGTAACTTACGCTATGGCATTAGGAACTCATAGCTGTACTTAAAAAGTACGACTCCAGCTATTTCTATCCAGTCCACCTCATTACATTCTATCCATATCTTGAGCTAGTTCTATCTAGTCCACCTTAATACACTCTATTCCTGCTTTGAGCTAATTATAGAACTTTGTCAATAAATATTATAAGAAATGATAAATTGTCAGTGTAATGGCAAGATAAGGTGGGGTGGAAGGGAAAGCGAGCTAGGGGCAGTATTTATGCAAATTTTAAAAAATATCAAAACAATGTTTGGGTCAAAATAAATCCAATATTTCTCCAGTAGAAACATAAGAGTTTAATTTTATTCATACCTGCCTCGGTGGTCATATGGTTTAAGACGTCACACTCTCAATTGACTAGATTGCCGATGACAGGGAGATAGGGGCTTGATCCCGGTCGGTCACACAAAGGGTGGTTTTTTCTAAATGGTTTTCCACTCTTCTCCACTCAACTGTGTATAATATTAAAAGATATACGTGGTGCTAAAAAAAATGTTGTTGATATCTGTCAAGGATGTCTTGGAAATTAATGACACCTTTGCTTTTAAATATTTTATCATCTAATGCCGCTATTCTCGTGACAGATATTCACCAACTGTTGATATCACCATGTGGAGACAAATAATAGATTTTTTTTTAGCACTCCGTCTTACTAACCATTCGGGTTACACACTTCTGTACTAATTACGCTAATGATTCTAAGTACTAGGAAGTTTATATTTAGATGAAGTCTACCCGCACTTGCGTAGGGGGGGGG
>CABFOV010007930.1:0-25919 GCA_902141375.1 Timema poppense
TAAATGTACGTACTTATATTTAGAAAAGTACTTTTCTATTACTTTATTCAGAAATTTGGGAACATGAAATTAAATTTCGCTTGGATAAATATGTATTTATTAATTACGTGGGAAAAGACGGTTTATTCAATGTTACATATTTTCATATCAATTCATATTTTACTATTTTATCTGATTTTGCTACATATTTTGTAGGTTAATACTACATAAAAATCCAGGCTCTAGTCATGGGTCCAATATAATCGGTCAAGCTAGGTGTTTTAAATTTATTTTTAGCATCGCTTCCTACAACCCATTCGAGCTATACTTCTATGTACTAACTACAGTAATGTATAAGGAATTAAGAAGGCTTAATTAAAAGGAAGTGCATCACCATTTGCATGGAGGGAGAGTGGAAAACTATTTAGGGAAAAAACCCTCTCAGTTCACCAGACCGGGACTAGAACCCAGATTTTCCCATCTCCGGCAGTGGGTAAATAAGGTCTACATTAGATATAATGGACTTAATTACTAAAAACATTTTAATTTGAAGCTATTTAGTTTTTATTCCTACATCAGAATATGCGGATTCGTATTATTATTTGAGGAAAGCTTATAGTAAGAGAAGTATTGTAGGGCCCTCTATTGGTTAAAGTGGAGAGTGTGGGAGATTTGGTACTCATTGACAGAGTATGCTAAACTCTGTTGTAACTCTCCAAGATAGACAACTACGACAGAACTTACCAAACAACATTTGAGCAGGATAATAGAAAAAACAAACATATTTATTTAGCACCGCGTTCGGGTTATACACTTAAGTACTAATTACGCTAATGGATTAGAAATTGGGAAGAATGAATTTAAAAGGTGTTAACCAGCATTTGAGTGGAAAACCATTTAGGAAAAACCACCCCTAGTTCACCCGACCGAGATTTGAACCTCGATCTCCCCGTCCTCAGCAGCGTAGCTCAACACGAATTTAGCGCGTTGGCCAACTACGCCACCGAGGCGGGTATATACAAACATATTTTTTGCAGTCGAAATCTTGTTGATAATATCCAGTGACAGCTGCAGATCATACGTCTTGTTGATAATATCCAGTGACAGCTGCAGATCATACGTCTTGTTGATAATATCCAGTGACAGCTGCAGATCATACGTCTTGTTGATAATATCCAGTGACAGCTGTATATCATACGTCTTGTTGATCATATTCAGTGACAGCTGCAGATCATACGTCTTGTTGATAATATACAGTGACAGCTGCAGATCATACGTCTTGTTGATAATATTCATTGACAGATGCAGATCATACGTCTTGTTGATAATATCCAGTGACAGCTGCAGATCATACGTCTTGTTGATAATATCCAGTGACAGCTGCAAGATCATACGTCTTGTAGTGAAAGTAAATCTAGTAGCCCCCCACGAAAATTGAACGATCATCGATGATTGTTGCAGCCATGGTCTCCAAGTTGGACGAGTCTGTTGGTAGAATCATGGGGGCATTGCAACGTAAAGGCATGCTGGGGGACTCCATCATCGTGTTCATTTCAGACAATGGGGCCCCCACTAAAGGGGAATCCCCCAACTGGGGTTCCAACTACCCTCTTAGAGGGGTGAGTACATTTATGTTATGTCTTCGTTGGAAATCAGCCAAAAAAACCTTCGGTTTGAATATTCCTCTGTTTCTTACTAGAAAAATAAATCATCGTAACAAATATCAAGAGCCAAGGGTTCCTGGTTCAATTCCTGGAATGGCTGAAAAATTGATCATTGGTGAAATGTGGGTTTCCCCTTTCACAGTGATGAATTAACGGCCGGGGGACTGGATGTTGTGTTTGTTCTAGATTTAAGTTTGTTTATAAGTCATATGATGATATAATCATTTGGTTCAGAAAGTGCACGTTAAATACCTCAAATAAATCAAATGTGAATGAAAAACTAATATCAAACATTTGATCCAAGATGGCCACCATGGCTCATTTGGTTTGTTGACCGCCATTTAGAGGCGACATCTGAAGCTTTCATCACTCAACGAACAGGTTGACACTAAACAATGGATATTTCCGTATGTATAAGTCCCTAAAAGTACCTACCATCCATTAAAACGAGTTGTTGTATTTTGGTTACAACCTGCCCGGTATATTCGCATCCAAACAATATAATCCAGATAAAATGTACCCGCGTTTGCGTGGAAGGGGAGTGAGAGACCATTTATCAAAATGAAGATCCTCAAGCTCATCTAATCTGGCTCACTATTAATGGGAAGTCAAGGTTGGGTGTACTGAGGTTTGCTCCTCTTAAATAGCTAACCACTCTCTCTCCACGAAAATGTGTGTACATTTCCTTTAAATAGTTGGTCTCTCATCTCCACCCCATGAGTGTTATAGAAATATATCCGTCTCGAAATGGCAGGGCTACTGTTGAAGGTATATCATATTGTGTTTCAGATAAAAGATACGTTGTGGGAAGGAGGAGTGAGGGTGCTAGGCCTTGTTTGGAGTCCTTTGTTACAGCAAACACCCCGGGTGTCCAATCAGGTGATGCATGTCACTGATTGGCTGCCTACTCTCTATACTGCAGCAGGTATGTCTTACAAGGGGTATTATAGTATTCATTATATACACTAATAAAGCTTAGCGAAACTAGTTTCTTTGTTATATTAAATTTTGAAACATAAGCGAGTTAATTTTGTTTTGATTAAAATGAAGTTTATTTAATGTATTTAATAATATATTTTCAGTATTATGACAAATTATTTTTTGAATCAAGTTTTTAAAAATGTTCACAAGAGTTACTCGACCGGGATATCAATAATGAATTTCAATATAGTTCTGTTCTAATAATAGAGAGTGTTTTGTTTGTTTTGGAGGACAAATAATTACTATATACATAATTTAATCTAATCATTTTATAAAACATTCTAAATAGAAAACAGCAATGAGTGGTAATGAATTTGGCTAGGACTTAGATGCAACCCAATATTATAAATAAGTAAAATAGATTAATTAAAAAAAATATTTAGAATGAAAATTGAATGACTTTAGATTAAAATGTCTGGTCAAACTGTGCTTAAAATTATAACATAATGTCATATAAAAAATAATTTAATAACATATACTAAAATAACATCGTCAAACAGTTAGTGACAAAATATAAGTTGACGACAAGTCTAAAAGTATATAAACAACAACTTAAAAATACAAAATTATTTAATTAACTACATTTTTCAAGTCACACACAAAACACAGTTCTACAATAATAAAAAAATTAATCTCCTTAGTAACAGAACAAAAAAAGAAAAGAGTCAGTCTCACCAACTTAAAATAATAAAAACAAATCAGACAATAATTGTCTTCTGAATAGCCTACGACATCCAGCGTGTAGCAGTTGAACCAAAGTTCACTCCGTCAAGTGTTGACGATGAGCACTATCATGTTCTCATGACAGACAGCTGTTCCGAACAGAAAGACTTAGCCAATATTGTAGCCATCCTTGATCCTGATGATGTTAAGGAATGGCGTACAATATTACTGTGACACTGCCCTTAATCTTCCAAAAGAATATGGCTGGTGCACAGCAAAACTAAGGAAAAAAAAGGAAATAATAATTGCAGAGGAGCCGATAGGATGATTACAAAAGTAAATAGGCCGTACTCAGCTCTATTCATTTTCTGTTTCACTGAACTCACTCTTCACCTATTTAGTAAAAATTTCATGCCAGATAAGCTATAGGTTACTAACATTTCTTTCATGACAATATAAACCTTCATGCCAGATAAGCTATAAGTTACTAATCCTTCTTTCATGACAATGTAAAACTTTCACGCCATATAGCCTATAAGTTACTAATCTTTCTTTCGTGACAATGTAAAACTTTCATGCCACGCAGGCTATAAGCTACTAATCCTTCTTTCATGACAATGTAAAACTTTCACGCCATATAGGCTATAAGTTACTAATATTTCAAAAACAGCGACTTGTAAACTGACAATTTTGATATCACGCGAGCTCTGATGGGGCTTCATGTCAAAGAGATCTTAACATGAAAATAAACATTATTGACCACGGCGTATCCTAAAGGGTAAAGTAATATGGAATATCCCTACGTAAATATCTTTAAAGTTGTAAAGTTTTTTTAAATTTAAATATTAATTTGCCAAACAAAATTTCAAAATACAACAGCCGAAAAAGCATTTTGTACCTTCTAAAAACATACCAGACACCTATGTGCGTCCGAGGACAAGATCCTGACAAGAGTAGTCCATTCATCTGGACTACACCATTATATACAATTATTCTAGCTCCATGAGAGGGGAGAGGGGTAAACAAAACAAAGGCAAACACAAAACAATTAAGAGAGGGAGGGGATAAATAGACGACGGTGGAACACCTGAGGAGCTGGTAGATTGTTCTAGGCCAAATGTTTTAACACATCACCACATTCTTGCGCATACGTGCCACACTTTTCCCAACATGCCTCGCGATAATGCACAGTTCAGTCTCGCATGGTTTTCACTCGCTTAGTTGGTCATTTAAATTCATTGTGGCATGTTGTTTTTGTGCGTGGAGTACGTTAGTGAGTCGAAGCTGCTGAATGGGGCAACTGTGAGTTTACTCGTTTTAATCCCAATAGTGTCTAGTCTTGCTTTTTATTCATTAACTATTGTAGCTTTTTGCTAATAAACGCTACAAATAATGGCATAAAACAAAGGAATGCAGAGTGAGTGGTCTGGAATTATATGGCCTGTATATTCTCGATTGATATATAAATCACATATTCCAGCCAGATCCTTCCAGAAAATATATATGGGCCAGTAAAAATAAACATGTAATTTAATATCAAAGAAAACTGCAAAAAAGGATAACTTGTCTCTGGCAGGATAGATAATAGGACAATTGAGCACGATAGTTTAATAATTTATTTAGAGTTTATTGAGTTCTAAACAAACACATTATTATTAGAGAGTATAAGAGAATATAAATTAAATGTTTAGGTTTTAAAAACAACATCAATGATTATCAAAGAGCTATACAATATTTTCATTATTATTTATGAGACTACTGAATTGTATTCATTCTGAATGGTATCCATTCACACATTTCTTAAACAAGCCCCACAAGTAAAAAGTCTGATTTGTATCGATTGTTATAATATCCACAAAATCCTTAGTTGTATCCATTCAGACAGTTTTCAAATAAACGACTTTAACAAAAATCCTTATTTTTATCCACTGTAATTATTTGCATTATATCCACAATATCCTGATTTATATCCATTCTGAATTGTCTCCATTCAGACATTTTCTTAAACACGCATTACAAATAAAAGGTCTGATTTGTATCCATTTTCATAATGTCCACAAAATCCTGAATTGTATCCATTCTGAATGGTCTCCATCCAAACATTTTCTTAAACGAGCACCACAAATAAAAAGTCAGAATTGTATCTACTAGAAAGATTTGCATTATACCCACAAAATCCTGAATTGTATCCATTTAATTGCGGTACCACTTGTCTGATAGATGGCAGTAGCAGAAACTATCCTTAACTCATTCCATATTTACTAGAGTGCAGCACTTATCCTTAACTCATTCCGTCTTTACTAGAGAGCAGCACCACCTCTATATTATTATAAAAAATATATTTTTTTTTACTTATTGTCTTATTACTTTAAAATCTAAACACGGATTTTAAGACTTATTTTTATAAACATTACAAAATATATCTGTGTATAAGGTGCTTGCTATATATACAGATATATATATTTATTTATATATAAATAACTCTAGTATCATCTTGTTGGGAATCCTGTATTTAAATACTATTACTATGACAATTGACAGCAGTAGCTACTTTAACGACGCTATATTATTTGCACAAAGAAAACTTTCACTTACTCTAAGCAAAGATTAAAGTAAATTAAATCTAAGACAGGGCATGGTGATAAAGAAACAATGTTTTTGTAATTGTATGCTTTTAATATTAATAGATTTGTTTTAAAGTGTCATATCCTATTATCTACAGATAATTTCATCAGTTTATAATTTATGTCTATCTGGGTTGGTGTTGAAGTTGAAGTTATAGGTTATCATACTCAACTTGAACAAATGCCTACATTTAATGTGCTGGTTTTGTTAAGTTTTCTTGAAAAACCCCGTAAGTGTTTATATTTACCACTCCTAAACAGCTACATCTCCAGACGATATGATTATATCTCTAGGCCTTTATCATTATGCCCACTATAAGTAGAAATACCTAACCATGTATTCAGCTGAAGTCAAACGAGAGGGAAGGCAGTGTGAAAAAATAAAAATCTTTGCTTATAACTGTTAAATAATAAAATTCATCTTGTGAATTGAAGGGAATTCTTGATACTATGGTTAAAAGTGATTATGTACCAGTAAAACGAGAGCGGGATTCCTTGTTTTTCTTTGTCATCGTATAAAATTGTATTATATTTTTTGCCCTTTCTACACACATAAACTAAAAAATCTCCATTGATAACAAAATGAATATTGTAAAATAAATTAGGGAGGCCTATATAATTTAAACAAATCAACAAAAAACTCATCAATCACAAATTAACATTATTTATAACATGAATATTCAAATAATGTCACAACATAGCACCAAAGTATTCAAAGTATTTAATAGGGAATAGTTATAATTTTTAATATTATAAACGATACCACCTGAACAAAACTTAAACTTTCAGGCGTCAACACATTTTTCATGAAATTTCGGGATCTTGAAAAATTATTTTTCAAACGACCGGTACCATTTAAAATATTAATTTTGCTATCATTGGATATTTGCCTATTTTGTGTCTATGAATGGTAAAAAATATTAAATATCTCATGATATAACCCAAAAAAATCCTGACCTTTGTGCATACTACTTCCATTATATCTTTATAATAAAATATATATGCGTATATTTTCAAACTCTAATTGGCCCCATGACAAAAGCCACTTTATACTGTTCGCAATACTACTATCTGCTTACCGGACCTTTTAATGAGTACTCCCCCACATTTGGGAGACACTTTATAATGTAGCCTACTGAATACTATGTATTGCATTTAAACTTTCACAAAAAAAACTGACGATAATTTATATTCATTTACTTATTTATTTGATGCTCTTTTCTTTCCATTCAATTTAGATACCATAAATACTTATTTGTATCATCCTATTAATACAATTCGAGGAGCACGCCTGACAGGGTCTGCTCTGGCAAACCGACGCATTGTCATCCAGGGAGAGAGAAACTTCCCTGTTGATAATATTAGGCTACTTTCCGGTACTTGGGAATCCCCTATATATCTTGCTTCGAGTAATGCTGTACGTAAGCTCAGGTTAGACCAAACCTCTGATAAGCTTATTTATATTGGTTTTTAAACTTCACCATGTCTCATAATTGATGACTGGACTATTTGACTTTTCTATCGAACGAAAGAAGAGTGGGTGACATGTCTTATCTTCACATCCAGGAACACAATATTTGTTGGCACTGAAAGATACCTCCTTTACTTAAGCACTATTATTTTCAATAAACATTTCATTTACTAATAAATGTTGGTCTGAGAGAAATCTCCTGAAGCGATGGGCATGAAAGCACCTCGACTGTTAGCTCTCTTAGTCGATCGGAGCTCAGATTATATTTTCCTACAGGACCTCTGGGTTAGGTTCGAGCGGCTAAACACTTAAAACTGAGGAACAACTATCTTACATTGACGTATCAATAAATTAACCACATATAGCTAGTTCCAAAATTCACCAAAGGGAAAATTAACATTCTATTTTAACCTACAACCTAGCATTCTAGACATTTCCAACAAAGATGGGTATGATGAGGATCATGGTGTTGACACATACATCACGACACAACATTAACATATGGTAAATTACCAGCAACAAAAAAAACCAACACATACACAAATATTATCAAACTAGGAATTAAGTATTTTCAAATTGTTCTGGGAGGTCGTGCACACAACCGTTGACTACTCGTAACAGATACAACAAGGGTAAAACACACTTCAATACAACCTTATAATTTCAAAATCAATTAACTTTGTCCAACTGTCTTAACATAGTTTAGCATAGTTCATTTCGCAGGTTTTCGTCTGTACGCGCGAAAAGTTGGCACTGCTGTCTAGTTTACAATGTAACCCAGTACAATTTGCTGGATATTACTGTGAGATATTGTCCACCAGAATAATTATTTACATAGTCCAGTGTGATAAATAGGAAGGCTTAGTCCCCGATGGACCATCAATGCTCTCAATGCTGGACAAATGCACCCAGCGCCAACTACTTTAGTCCAGGATCAGATCCAGCCGAATTATACCCCTGGATTAAAGTCCTTGATGATTGGCTACTAGCCGGTACTACCGTGGGATGGAATAATATAGTCTTGTGCCACTCGTACCTGGTAGGTTATACCCAACCTTAGACAACATCCACCAGTTACCACGTAGCAGAAACCTCCATGTATTCCTTTAAATGGTCCAGGCATCAGATGGTCAGACGATCTCGGGACACGCACACAATGCGACAATAATATTACTTAATAACTGAGCGTTTGCCGAACCCAAACTTGGGTTTTACCACGTGGTTTCCACCGTTTTTTCCTTCCAAAAAAACCACAACAAAAACCAATAAAAAATTTCTCACTTCCGCTTTGACCTCCATGTTGTCAAACCCTCAAACACAAAATGTCATTCTTATGCCTTAATCCTAATTACATTTTATTACATGGAACATACACTCAGTTAATTATAAACTAGGAAGGCTATATATATATATATTTATGCTGTAAGAAATGAAGACGTAGAGTTTTATTATTTTAACAATCTGTGTTTAAAGGTAGAAAATTTAACATTTAATTTAATGTTGGGTGGTGTAAGTGACTGTCCATCTATCTAGACACAATGATACACGGACCGGGCATTTCTGGAGGCTGCCATCTGTTGTAAGAAGAGGGAAATTATTGGTGGAAGAAAGTTCATTCAATCTTTCCCCAAAGACTTTTGTCACCAAGCCCAGCCAGAAACTACCTTTTGATTAGAGTGGTTTTATTTAGAGGAATGTGCACGTAATTCCCGCTTTTCATACTTCTGGCTGGGCTTGGTGACAAAAGTCTTTGGGGAAAGATTGAATGAACTTTCTTCCACCAAGAATTTCCTTCTTCTTCCAACAGATGGCAGCCTCCAGAAATGCCCGGTCCGTGTATCATTGTGTCTAGATAGATGGAATGTCACTTACAGCACCCAACATTAAATTAAATGTTAAATTTTCTACCTTTAAACACAGATTGTTAAAATTATATAACCCTACGTCTTCATTTCTTACAGCATAAATTAGCAGTTTGAAATGAATTTGTTTGACGAAGCCAGTAAATTTGAATAAAAAAACTCCATTGATTTGTAAAGTACACTTTTATTATTCTTTTAAAAGAAACACCAATAGGTATTTCTACTTTTTTATATGTAAATTACCCGGCAAAAATTTATCTGATTACCAAACCCTTCCTTCACCTCTGACAAGACATCTTGTGAATGTGAGGAATGCCAGGTCTCCACCGTGGTTCGGATTCCACGTTAAACTGTAGGTCCTCCATTTCATCTCACAATCACCCTACCATTGCACATTAGCGTAAGTGCGTATAACCCGAACGGGTAGTAAGATGCGGTGCTAATAATAATAATAATAATAATAATATATATGTAAATTAACATAGTGTCAGTGCTGCTCTCTATATCTAGTAAACACGGAATGAGTTAAGGATAAGTGCTGCTCTCTAGTAAACATGGAATGAGTTAAGGGTAGTTTTTGCTACTGCCATCTATCATACAAGTAGTGCCGCAATTAAATGGATACAATTCAGGATTTTGTGGGTATAATGCAAATCTTTCTAGTGGATACAATTCAGACTTTTTATTTGTGGTGCTCGTTTAAGAAAATGTCTGAATGGAGACCATTCAGAATGTATACAATTCAGGATTTTGTGGACATTATGAAAATGGATACAAATCAGACCTTTTATTTGTAATGCGTGTTTAAGAAAATTTCTGAATGGAGAGCATTCAGAATGGATACAATTCAGGGTTTTGTGGATATTATGCAAATAATTACAGTGGAAACAAATCAGGATTTTTGTTAAAGTCGTTTATTTGAAAACTGTCTGAATGGACACCATTCAGAATGGATACAATTAAGGATTTTGTGGGAAATATGATAATGGATACAAATCAGACTTTTTATTTGTGGTGCTTGTTTAAGAAATGTCTGAATGGATACAATTCAGCTCCCCCTTATTTATATTCTAGACACAAAAACCAAGAATAGTATAAACGACATATCTTAGGGGCAATACGCCAGACTGTCTACCACTTCATATATACTCAATTAAATCTCTATCAACATGATGTAAATCTAAGAAAAATAACAATATTTACAAAAATAACAATTTAATTAAGTCATTCTCTTCTGTCATAAAGACAAATATTCAAATATAGAAGAACATGCGGCTAATTTAATAATTACATACAACTAGGTACCTTATATTCAACAAGTACGCTAACCACCTTATCTACAAGTAATATTTAAATAGGATTGACTAATATACGTTCTAAGTATTTGTAATAAAAATATACTTTGGTACTAAAAAAATAACGTTAACTGACCTCAAATTATAATGACATACTATTTATCACTTGAGCAAAGCTATATATATATATAGAATCAATTTAATAATGAATTATTTCAATACGTCATATTTAATTGGTTAAAAGGACACAATTATATCTAACAAATATTAAATCCAAAATATATATTAACTATCTTTACCATAACCTCACATTTCTACTTGATGCAAAAGAAGAAATATAAATATGTAACGTCCTCTGGTAAAAATTAATGATTTTTTAAGTTACAGAAAGTCCCAAACTTCAAAGAGGATTAAATACTGATATCTGTGACATAAATTCCAAGTCCTAAAACTGATTTTTTTAACAGAACACAAAGTAACCATCTTTTATGTAAATATAAAAACAGCATGTCTTTAAAACCAACCAAATTTTTTTTTTAGGATATTCAAGCCGAGAAAATAAATTTAGAAGCTACAAGCCAAAAGAGAATTTAGTGCTAACAATACGTAGCCATGGACAATTAAATACTCTACATAACTAAACAATCTTGCTAATATTATAAATGCGATAGTTTGTGTGTTTGGATGTTTGTTACTCAATCACGCCAAAACTGCTGAACGGATTCGAATGAAACTTGGTAGATAGGTAGAGTATGTCCTTGAATAACATATATGACTATTCCCAACCTTATATTTTACATTAATTTTACAATACTAATGTTTAAATATTTTGCAGGTTAGATGTGGTGCGGCCAATCATTTGCTATTTTTATAATAAAAGTTCAATAGCATTTTTTTTCTTCATAAGTTGGTAGAGTATGTCTTGGAACAACATTACATTAATTTTACAACACTAATGTTTAAACTTTTCGTATATAAGAGGTGATTTTTATTTCATTTTACAGGTGGATATGGTTGTAATTATGATTAAAATATTAGTAACTTTATGTATTTTACCTTACCATTTTTTAAAGTTAGTAAAGTTATTTTCAAAACTAAATCATACTCACCCTCTAACCTGCAAAATATTTCTACAGAACGATAAGTTGAAAGAATTTTTGTTGTTTTCACGTTTAAATACGAAGTCACATTTATGAAAAAGTTTAACTAGTATTTTTTGTGCGTTAGTTTTAGTTTTTAACTTTTCTTTTCTAACTTTAAAAAGGTGAGGTATAGTAAATTGGTTTCTTTTTAGGTGGTGTTCAATGACTTCCTCTGGTTTATTTTTGGGTGGTCTTCAATGACTTCCTCTGGTTTCTTTTTAGGTGGTGTTCAACGACTTCCTCTGGTTTCTTTTTAGGTGGTGTTCAATGACTTCCTCTGGTTTATTTTTGGGTGGTGTTCAATGACTTCCTCTGGTTTCTTTTTAGGTGGTGTTCAACGACTTCCTCTGGTTTCTTTTTAGGTGGTGTTCAATGACTTCCTCTGGTTTATTTTTGGGTGGTGTTCAATGACTTCCTCTGGTTTCTTTTTAGGTGGTGTTCAACGACTTCCTCTGGTTTCTTTTTAGGTGGTGTTCAATGACTTCCTCTGGTTTATTTTTGGGTGGTGTTCAATGACTTCCTCTGGTTTCTTTTTAGGTGGTGTTCAACGACTTCCTCTGGTTTCTTTTTAGGTGGTGTTCAATGACTTCCTCTGGTTTATTTTTGGGTGGTGTTCAATGACTTCCTCTGGTTTCTTTTTAGGTGGTGTTCAACGACTTCCTCTGGTTTCTTTTTAGGTGGTGTTCAATTACTTCCTCTGGTTTCTTTTTAGGTGGTGTTCAATTACTTCCTCTGGTTTCTTTTTAGGTGGTGTTCAATGACTTCCTCTGGTTTATTTTTAGGTGGTGTTCAATGACTTCCTCTGGTTTATTTTTAGGTGGTGTTCAACGACTTTCTCTGGTTTATTTTTGGGTGGTGTTCAACGACTTTCTCTGGTTTCTTTTTAGGTGGTGTTCAATGACTTCCTCTGGTTTATTTTTGGGTGGTGTTCAATGACTTCCTCTGGTTTCTTTTTAGGTGGTGTTCAACGACTTCCTCTGGTTTCTTTTTAGGTGGTGTTCAATTACTTCCTCTGGTTTCTTTTTAGGTGGTGTTCAATTACTTCCTCTGGTTTCTTTTTAGGTGGTGTTCAATGACTTCCTCTGGTTTATTTTTAGGTGGTGTTCAATGACTTCCTCTGGTTTCTTTTTAGGTGGTGTTCAACGACTTCCTCTGGTTTCTTTTTAGGTGGTGTTCAATTACTTCCTCTGGTTTCTTTTTAGGTGGTGTTCAATTACTTCCTCTGGTTTCTTTTTAGGTGGTGTTCAATGACTTCCTCTGGTTTATTTTTAGGTGGTGTTCAATGACTTCCTCTGGTTTATTTTTAGGTGGTGTTCAACGACTTTCTCTGGTTTATTTTTGGGTGGTGTTCAACGACTTTCTCTGGTTTCTTTTTAGGTGGTGTTCAATGACTTCCTCTGGTTTATTTTTGGGTGGTGTTCAATGACTTCCTCTGGTTTATTTTTAGGTGGTGTTCAACGACTTCCTCTGGTTTCTTTTTAGGTGGTGTTCAATTACTTCCTCTGGTTTCTTTTTAGGTGGTGTTCAACGACTTCCTCTGGTTTATTTTTAGGTGGTGTTCAATTACTTCCTCTGGTTTCTTTTTAGGTGGTGTTCAATTACTTCCTCTGGTTTCTTTTAGGTGGTGTTCAACGACTTCCTCTGGTTTATTTTTAGGTGGTATTCAATTACTTCCTTTGGTTTATTTTTAGGTGGGGTTTAATGACTTCCTCAACTGAGAATTTATTTTGTGATCTATCCTCAAAAGTTGTTGAAAGATGCCGGGGAAACGTAAATCGAATTTGTCACAACGTTTTAATAAAGCTAGAATGATTAAAGTGCCCAGGAGCCAGGAAACTTTAGCCCAAGCAGAGGCTAGAAGGCTTAAACAGGCTCAACTTCAGGCAGCACGAAAAGCAACCGAAACTCCAGAGCAGTCAAAACAACGACATCAACGGCACGCTGCTTATCTGGCGTTCCAGCGAGCTTCCGAGGCGCAAGAAGAATCTCAAGTTCACCGCGAGGAGCAAGCTAAGCGGCAGGCCAGCTTGAGAGCTGCTGAAACTCATGAACAGAGCAACGACGTCGACAAAATGCTGCCCATAAGATGTCTCAGCGGGCTGTCAAAACTATAGAGGAAGCCGAAGCTCGAAGACGTGCTATTGCTGTAAGAGTGGCACTGCGGCGACAAATCTTCAATAGAAACACGTGGGGCGTTTTTGAAGATGTTGCATTAGAATACGATGCAACTCTCGACTACAGCAGCCATAGGCTCAAAAAAATTAAGAGGATGGACAAAGAGTGTAGATTATGCGGAGCGATGAAATGGAAGGAGAAAAATCCTGGAATATGTTGTTCTGGTGGTGAAGTAAATATTTCTTGAATAAAGGAACAACTGCAAATATTAAAAGAGCTTTTCTTATGTGAGAATGAAGAGTCACAACATTAGGAAATATAATAGTTGTTTCCACATGACGTCGTTTGGTGCGGATAGTGTCGTTTCCATGCCAGGATTTTCACCCACTTTTATCATTCAAGGACAAGTGTACCACAAAATCAGATCACTGCTCTCTGCGCCAAATACAGAGCCACATTTTTTACAGATATATTTCATGGGAGATGAAGCAGCAGAAACTGAAAGGCGCGTTAGCATTGTCCTAGGAGTTGAAAGAAATACGTTACTAAAAATACGGAAGATATTTAACGAACATAATATTTTAATTAAGGAATTTAAAACCGCCATGGAGAATATACCCGATGAGAGCTGCAAGGTGGTTATTCACCATGACCATGTTCCACGCGGGCATCACGAGTGGAGGTACAATGCGCCCCCCACAAATGACGTAGCAGCCATCGTGGCGGGAAATGAACATACAACCAACAAGGACATCGTGCTATGCGCGCGGTATAACACGCTGTCCCGCGTTGCTGACACATACAGGTTTTACGATGCCCTACAGTACCCAATCATTTTTTGGAAGGGCCAGGAAGGATATCACTTTGAAATATCTCAAATTAATCCTCAAACTGGCAAGCCTGTGCCAAACAAAAAAAAGTCTCCTCTATGAATTTTTACGCATATCATGATACGTCGAGACGATTTTAATTTAATTCTTCGCTGCAGGCGACTGTTACATCTATTCCTGGCCATGTATGTGAAGAATGAATGTGAACTTTTTAGGTTTATATCATAGAATCAAAGTAAGTTACGGGCGGGAAACTACGTGCATTTGCAAGACGCTGTGAGGAATGACGCGCATGTCAATCTGAATAATTTGGGACAGATGGTTATTCTTCCATCAACATTTGTTAATAGCCCCAGATATCTTCACATGTACATGCAGGACGCATTTGAGTATGTCCGCCACTACGGCCGTCTAGACTTATTCATCACGTTGACGTGCAAACCCTCTTGGGAAGAGATAACTAATGAGCTTATGCCTGGCCAGACAGCTACAGACCTCCACGACCTCATTGCCAGAGTGTTTAAAATAAAAGTAAAAAAAATGATACATATTATCACGAAAGCAAGAATATTGGGCGAGTCCTAATGCTTCATGTACTCGATAGAGTGGCAGAAACGCGGCTTACCCTACGTCCATACTTTACTGTGGTTAAAGAAAAACTACGGCCTAACCAAGTAGATCATATCATCAGTGCTGAAATTCCAGACTCAGACAGCGACAAAACACTACACAACATAGTGGTCAAACATATGATCCATGGACCACGTGGTGCGCAAAACACGTCATCTCCGTGCATTAAGGATGGTAAACGTACAAATAAATACCCCCAAGTGCTATTAAAGGACACGCCGACAAATGAAAATGGATACCCTCTTTACAGGCGTAGAGCAAGTTAAGATGGAGGGCGCACAGCCATCATCAAACAAAGTGGAAATAACGTTTCATAGACAATAGCTGGATAGTGCCTTATAATCCCCTGATCTCAAAAATATTTGATGCACATGTTAATGTGGAGTTTTGCAGCTCAAGTCCAGGCTATCAAATACATTGGCCAATATATCAACAAAGGCAGCGATCAGGTAATTTTTCACGTTTGGCAAGCAGGCAATTTGAACATTGATCCTAGGAATGAAGTGCAAATGTTCAGGGCTGGCCGGTACGTAAGCAGCAATGAGGCGGTGTGGTGGATCTTGGGCTTACCATTGCACGAGAGACATCCCACTGTAGTCCACCTGCCCAATGGCGAGCGCGTTTACTTCAAATGAGCAAAATTTCGGTGAAAGAATCACGGCGCCCCCTAGAACGACAATGACCGCATTCTTCCACCAATTATTGCGGGCGAAGCCGCGACGTGTAAAAGCTAGTAAAATTATAAATAAAGGGCAAAATATAATTTAATGCTTACATTATTAGTGGACGTGAAGCGTTTCCAAAGAATACGCACCCAATAATAATTTTCAAAGTCTGTTTCGGTGGTATATATATATTCACTCTTCCAGCTCAGAGCGTTGTGGGGAAGGTAAGGGAAAAGGAGAAGGGGGAGGGACCAATCGGAGATACGTGTGACGGCCCTTGTTCTTCCTTATTCTATAAACTCGAATCTACGAGAACATAGACCGAGAACGTTCCACTTGTTTCTGGAAGGCGGTACAATGTTCTATTATCTGGCGGGAACCACTCAACAGCACACGTGGTGTGTTCAGTCCACCGGGTCGTCTAGCAGGGGCCGGACGTAGAATTGGACCATGAACCCTGGAGCATGCTCAAGTATAGTGTCAGGAGTGTGCGATATACATTTAATATACATAATTAACTATAAATCAGGATACTATTGTTCATGGATGCACCAAAAGAAGTCATAATGAATTAATTTTATTAGATTAATTATATTAGTGTCTAAATAATAATTTTCTTTGGATGTATTTTTATTTTTGTAAAACTAGATGAACACTTTAGCTTGTGTTTTAAAGGAAGTTTGTTAAGTTCTCAAAGATTTAAAAAATATATATGAAATGAATGTGTATAAAACGGATGTTTTGTCCATGTGAGAAATATAAAGTTGTTGTGTAGACAGACATGATTGTCATTACCTTCTATTGTTGTAGGTGGTATCCCGCCCTTGAATGGTTTGGATGGTGTGGATCAATGGGACGCAATTGCCTATAACTTACCCTCTAGGAGAACGGAGGTTTTAATTAACATTAATGAAAAGAAACGAACTGCCGCCATAAGATTCCAAAACTATAAGCTCATTATAGGTCAGTCAACACAATAATTTCATGTTATACTTCTTTTATTAAAGTGGTATCAAACAGTCGAGATAACTTATAGAAAGCACCCGTCTTACAAAATAAATACGTTGCCTCTGTGTAGCATAAATTATAATGAAATGTATTTATAAACTAATGAATAATATAGAAGAAAGCAAAAACAAAAACGAGGTAATACAGTAGTAATATTAACATTTATTTAGTGAGGTGTACACAATAAACAAACAATATATAGGCTTAATTAGTTGTGTGGGTCATAAATAATTATCTTAAGCTTGGTTCTTCTTTTATGATAAAAATCAAAAACCGTGAATCTAGAGTTTAATACAGAATTCTTAGTAAAGTTTAGTCTACTAATGTTACTCGTAAATCATAGTTTTCGTATATGACTGGATTTAGTTGCATTAATAATGACATAAACAACTTGCAAAATTAAAATAACACCTTTTATATTACAATATCATACACATAACCGAAATATATTTACATTTACATGGTTCCATATGATTAAAGTGAACATTATGTATAAAAATAAAAGATAAGTTATTATTATTATTTAGCACCGCGTCTTACTACCCGTTTGGGTTATACGCTTTAAGTACTAATTACGCTAATGGATTGGGAATTAGGAAGTTTTAATTAGATGAAATTAACCCGCATTTGTGTGGAGGGAGAGTGGAAAACCATTTAGGACCGAGATTCGAACCTCGATCTCCCCGTCCTCAGCAGTCGAGCTCAACACGACTAGCGCGTTAGACAACTACGTCACCGAGGCGGGTGAAAGGACAAGTAAACACGTGTAAGAAATACATCAAGATTATGTTCATTTAAACTCTTTAAACTTTACCGTTACATGAAGTACGTTAATAGATTAGATTTGCATAGTCAGTAACGGCCTTAATAATGTAGAGGTTGTAGACACAAGCATAATATTGGAATATACTCAAAATATTGTAGCAAAATTACCAGAAAATTTTACAAAATCAATGACTTTAAAAACACCAGCATCAACGAAAATAATAGCACGTACAGACTAAATTCGAAACATCATTTTAATTTGGTAATAAAGATACAATACCTACCGAAGCCCATGCGCATAGGAAGGTTCAAAAAGTAATTTTTTTAATATATTTCAGGTAGTAGTGGTGCAGCTTTTGATAAACATTTCGGTGAAACCTGGACTACATCTTCTAGCCCTCCATGCAATTATTCGGCCATCACAAAGAGTAAAGCAGGGACAGCCATTGCTGAACTCTACAGATCACTATACAGGTATTTAATAGCGGGCCACTTCTGAACTATACAGACCTATTTGCAGGTATTTAATATAGATCTACATAAGTGTTTAAAAGTGGGCCATTATTGAACTTTTTAGATACCATTACAAGCATTTAACAGTGGGCTATTATTGAACTCTACAAATCAAAGACTTGTTTCTTAAAGTCCATTTTCAGTTCAAATTGTGGTCGAAGTAAGGTACAGGAGAGTAATAGGATCAGGGAATATCCAAATTAGGAGACGTTGAAATACATTACAACTTCTTTAATACTCCTTCCCCATGATGGAATATTATTAACAAAATTAAATTTTAAAGATATGAAAGTAGGCCCCAAAAAATTAAACAAATAATCAAAGTACCTGAAGCATGTCAGATTAGCCTAGATAATAAATATGGATGGGAGGAAAAAGCCATTTTTAGAACTCAGTGTCTTTGATTTTACCGTCACAAAATTGCAACTCAGGCGTGTAAGGTTACATATCAAAGAGACCATATTTATTTAAACTACAAAATATGAAATATTTAGACTTATAGAACATTCAAACAAAATTATATTGGTGATGAAGAGCAAAGAAGCTAATACTAAAATAAACTATTACTATACTAGTCTTAGTTGTGTGTGTGTGTGTGTGTTTCAAGGTTTTACTGGGGATGGAAACCCCTTTCCCCTAATGCCTTCTTTCATAGCTCAACTTCGTCAGCTTGTCAGAGTGCGGGAAACAAGAGAGGCGAGAGCACATTGCGCGGCGCAACAATAGGCAACACTGAAATGACCTTGAAACACATATCTTCCTGAATACATAAACAAGATATGATCAATTATATAAGTAATGGGCTTGATATTAGGCTAAAATTATATTGATTAGCAGTATACTCAAAGTGCACTCAACCTACCGGGTAAATTAATACCATCTTGTTAGTAAATACATTTGATAATATAATGAATTAATCATTCCCTGACACAACACACCTTTCCCTGAGTTCATGTCCATCGAGAGGTCGTTACGGTGGCCGAACAAAAACTAGACCCGATGTTCATGATTAGCAGTATACTCAAAGGCCACACAACCTACCGGGTAAATTAATACCATCTTGTTAGTAACTACATTTGATAATATAATGAATTAATCATTCCCTGACACAACACACCTTTCCCTGAGTTCATGTCCATCGAGAGGTTGTTACGGTGGCCGAACAAAAACTAGACCCGATGTTCTGAGAAAATGTGTAGTAGACCTACATAATTCATCCGATACTATTGTGAGTAACTTGTGCTTTGGCTGAAAAGGAACCAAGTTCAAAAGAGGGACGTGATGAGAAATATCCCACATTATGGATTCCTTGGATGGCCATTAAACTGTCCAACTTTCTTATCTCGGCTTCGGAACCAGTTCCATCTACTTCTATTGGTCCATAAGAAGCTGTCATCACTGACCCGCGACTTTTCACTGAGTACAATGTCCATTTGGGCGTCACACTATTTACCCAATTTTTTCCCTTAATTTATCTAATAAAACTACAAAAGCCTTTTCCACTCTTCCTCCACGCAAATGTGGGTACACTTCCTATAAATATAACCTTCCTAAATCCTAAAATCGTTAGCATATACAAGTTAGTTCACAAAGCGTTTAACCCAAACATGTAGTAAGACGCGAGGTTAAATTCTTTTTAATTAGCTAGGAAATTACATCTAAAGCCCAATATAGTTGTTTTGAATAATTAAAGTTATCAAATTTCTACTTTTTAAACAAACTACACAAGTCAAAGTAAGATTCAAGAGGGGTGGGAGGCGAGCGGCGACGAAAAATAGAGAGGGTTGAGTAGTATTTGCACCTTCTTACACCCAGATGGTATCACTGATCAGTGGCGTGGTTAGTAAGTTGATAATTTCACCACTGACTAGATTATTCTGGCATACAGCTACTTACAGATGTCCCCAACACACGTTTAAAAATAATCCTGTATAGGAGGGCTCTAAGCATAGGGTCATTCGAAAGCGTGTGTTTGCAAGTGACCAACCTTAAAGTCGGCCTATCCTTCTCCAAGAGACTATTGGTACCGTCGGCCAGTTCTTTCCTCTTTTCTTTCAAGGTGGGATTGTTCTCTGCATCTAGATTTTCTATGTAGCCCCCTTGTGACCAGGTCTCATCCTCCTAAACGAATATATACGGATAAAACTGGAGTCAGAGGCTTGGATGACGAAGTAACCCGACTTGTACAACTGGGATCAACACAATTGACATAATACTTGCAGAATTTCTAAAAGGACCAGGTCAACAAAAGAGTTTTATTTGATGTCACAAACCTCCGTGTCTCTGAAGACTACCTGATCTAATTGTAGACCCACCAAGCAAGGGTGGAAATACCACTCAGCACCTCAATCAGTAGCTCCAAAATACGTCCAAACAAACAACCACTGTGCCATGCATGTGGAACAGACAATTCGTATGGGGTCAAGTCTACCAACGGCATCATCAGTCGTTGTTTCTTCTGAGATTGCTTGACCAATCTTTCTTAACACAGCTGGCCTATGTTTCCCATCCACTGTAGGTGCTTTCTCACGAACTACAAACACTGGTCTGGGTTGCACTGGTATTGATCGGGAGTCTAAGAGGAACACGCCGATGGATAGTTTTGCTCACAGGAACTTTTATATGTCCATGCGGATGGGTTGGGGGGGGTGGGGGTAGCCAATTTGCGATATGGGTCATGCTCTGTACGCACTTTACCAATATTATAATATGTATCCTATGAAGGCTTCTGCCTCCTTGCAATGGAGGATCCTTGTCAGTAAACATCATCAGATGTGTCAATGCACCATCACCTGATCCCTTCCTGGTGGATATATCCCACTTTCCTGACTTAATCACGGGCCTCTTGAGTAAGGTAGAGGTAATGGTGTCAACGAGTAGTGGAACAAGGTGTCTTCACGGGCGCTGATAAAGGGTCCACAAGTAGGAGTGGGCGCTGCCCTCCCTATTGGGGTTTGTTCAGAAACATTCATCTATGGTTGATTGTTGTTATATAAGTATGGAGTAATTGCATCATTGAATTATTCTGATGTTTTCATTATTGCCCTGGTATCGCTGTTTACTACAAGAGCGTGTTCGCGATCCAGATATCACGGCTGGTTACGAGTCTTATAACTGAGACTATACCAAACTCAGTTTGGTAACTCTTTACTTGACCAAACTAGATAGCCTGGTTTAACGTGAAAGTTAAGAAAAAGCGAAAAAAGGTCAGCTTTTTTTATATCGAAACATTTTTGGTCAAAATAAATGAAATATTTCTTCATTAGAAATATTTTCTTCATATGGTGGCCTTAACATTTCCTGACTATCGGTGAAGGGTGTCCTGGAATCAAAACTTTTTCTCTTCATATAAGAATTTGTCACCTAATGATATTATGCTCATAACAGATATTAAAGAAGAGTTGATATCACTCACCACGCGAAGAAAATTAATCTATATATTTTTAATGAAGAAAATAATTGATTGATTTTGCCCAAAATATACTTGCCGTTTCTTGCATCCAGTACATTCCCATCTTAAACAATAAGCTAATTTCAAAATTCCTCTTATTTATTTTCAAACTAGACTAGCATCTTAGTCAATGGATTTTAATGGTTAATATTACTTACTTACACCGTGTTATTAGGAAATCAAAAGGTCACTGCCATACGTCCAAAAGTACCATCCCTATTTCAGGACCGTTCTAATGGTATCCTCTCATCTGCATCTAGGTATTTCCTATGGTTGGGTTTGCCAGCCAATACCTTGAACACGGTTTCAGATTATTCTCTATGTGCTCCATTTCCTGCCTACCAAAATCTGTGGTAAGATACCACGTTTCAAATCTTTGGAGAGCAACAGGAATAACTATTGTTTTTTATATTACGAGTTTTACATTTTTTAACAGCAGCCGAGCTGTCAATACTTACAGATTGAGTAATAGCGTGAATTTCCAGACGTATTATTATTATTATTATTATTATTATATCTCCACTCTGATATCGCTATAGCTAGTTAAAATTGTTCCTAAATATTTAAATTTACTTACTATGTCAAATGAAATGCTGTTCACAATAATCTCTAAATATCGGTCCTCAATATGGCGTGTTCTCTGTGTGATCATACACATAGTTTTTCCAGTGTTCTGCATTTCTATCAACAGATTTATCACTATTAATTAACAAAGCTAAATCATATTACAATTGCGATTGCAATTTGATTATGCTCTAAGGTTGTTTCTTATCACCATGCGTTCTGTTTTGAAGCGTAATTTGTATTTTGGTTTTCAAATAACTCTAACCTACTGTATTTACTTGTAAATTATGGGGGAAATGGTTTATATCCTGAACTCTTAAAAACCAAGGTTCTATAGTTTGCGAACTTAACAAATATATCAGCCCCTTTCTCTAGCAACATGACCAACTCAATCTATCCCGTCACAGAGAATCACACCCGTAATTCTGGTAACCTAGTTTACCAACTAGAATGCTAATAATGCATTGCTCTATTATCAGCCTCACCATTGAAACTCTCCGTAAACGTACTGCCATGACATCAAAATCCATAACTCTGACAATCTAGTCTCAGCAGAGGCCTCCGCTCATAACCTCAACATTTAGGACTGATGCAAATCCTTCAAAAGAGTCCAGTACAATGATGCCACAAGATGAGCATTGGTTCATCAAATTATTAATAACTATTATTACATATTTAAACCGTGTTGCAACATTAGCCCCAACTGCCAGCTAAAGAGTCAAGTACAATGTGCCACAAGATGAGCATTGGTTCATCAAATTATTAATCACTATTATTACATATTTAAACCGTGTTGCAACATTAGCCCCAACTGCCAGCTAAAGAGTCCAGTACAATGTACCACAAGATGAGCATTGGTCATCAAACTATTAATCACTATTATTACATATTTAAACCGTGTTGAAACATTAGCCCCAACTGCCAGCTAAAGAGACCAGTAAAACTATTAATCACTATTATTACATATTTAAACCGTGTTGCAACATTAGCCCCAACTGCCAGCTAAAGAGACCAGTACAATGTGCCACAAGATGAGCATTGGTTCATCAACTTAATAACATTGTTAATCTCATGCTATTTAACAAATATATATCCACTTTTATAGTTCCTATTTGACACGTTGCAAAATGTAAACTCCATCTCATCCCTGTTTGTCAGACAAGCAGCCTCTGCCCTCCAACTTCCATACATACGCTCTGAAGCCACACTGCTCTGCACCCCACGCAGCCCTGGCTTCTCATGTGACCCAGCAATCACCAAGCAGTCCTGTTTGTACGACGTTGAGCACGACCCTTGTGAGACAGACAACATCGCGGAGATCTACCCAGACATGGTCCAACACCTTCGTGGACTGTTAGTGAGACATAGGCAGTCTCTGGTACCACAGGGAAACCTGCCCACAGCCCCTTTCAGCGCCAACCCCAGCATATGGGGGAATATTTGGACCACTTGGGGGAGTGGAGGGGAGGTAGGGTGAACGTAGCACACCCCTAACTAATGACTGTAAGTGCCATTGTATACAATGTTTCGAAGCTATCTAACTGGCATTGGGTAAAAAACACCGACCCTACATAAGTGCCATTGTATACAATGTGTCGCCTTATAAGCAATGTTGTAAGAAATTTCAATTAACTGATAATTTATTTATGTGTATTTTATTTTAAATATTGTTTTACCATCATTGGTCAAACTGATATTAAACTAACTTTACTGCTCCATGCGGATAGTCTATTAATTACTATATAGTAAATATATATACACACATTTAAACTTTTATCTTTGTTACTAATTTTAATCGTTGCATTCCGTTGGATTTAACATATAAATTATAAATATAAGTTTTATAACGGTGCAACTTGAAGTGAGAAAGAACAATGGCGGAAGAGATAAAGAGAGGCAGCAATCATTCCTATTCAACCAATCAAGAAACAAAAATAGGGAAAAGGGTCAAGGTGAATGACGTCATCATATGTAAAAAGTCAAAATGGTAAATACAACTAGGCTGATTCTTTCTATTTATAAATATTCCTCCCACAGCTGATAGCTGTCATACGAAACGTTCACTACATTTTCACTTACTAAATAACTGGTTCCGAATGAAACCAGCCATATTTTACTTATTTCTTCTTATAATTTTCCACGATGCTCTGTTCTATATATATTTATCATTTCTAAACCCCTTATTTGAAATTTATTATTATTATTATTATTATTATTATTATTAGCACCACGTCTTACTACCCGTTCGGGTTATACGCACTTACGCTAATGTGCAATGGTAGGGTGAATGTGAGATGAAATGAAGGACCTACAGTTTAACGTGGAATCCGAACCACGGTGGAGGCCTGGCATTCACAAGAATATTCTTATTAAATCTAACATGTTATGCACGATGCAGGGCCGCGAGAGAAGATCGCCAGCAATGCTGGTAAGCGGGAAAGAGAGACTAAGACGACCCCTGGCGCTAAGATTTCTGGATGGAGGGATGTGTGTGAAATCGGTCCCGTATTTTATTTATTATTAAGTTTAATTATAAATTTAAAATACCAGTGCTAAATACTTTCAAAATGAAGAGGCAAGAGAGGACTATGACGATGAAGGAAGAAAGACAACGACACTACATGTTTGTAATTTATTTTTTTCAAGCGTTTAAAAAACCATACTACCCGCAAGACTATAAGGACATTCTAAGCTGATATGAACCCAACATAGTTTTATATTTTATCATGGACACCGGAAACTGCAAGACCCTACGACAACCAATTCTTATGTACTACATACAGCTTGCTCAAATTATTATTTGTTTTTACCTAAAATTAACTTACAGGCATTAGTTGCAACTTTTAACATTTTGCTATATATATTTTTCTTTCAAACAATGACACTGATGATAAATTTTTACACAGTCATTGTTAAACAGGAAGCAATTAGCTATAATAATCATCTTATTTATTTCTGTAGTTTATAATTTTTTTCATGTTGAAATTCTAGTAAGTAAATAAATATTATAAATTTGTTTTTTCAACAATATCTCATCAAATATTTATTTATTGGAATATGTATTAAATTCATTGATATATCTATTCTTTTATTTTAAAGAAAATAATAACCTTTGTTCAGATATTAAATTTTATATTTTTTAAATTATTATTTCACCCAATTATATTTTTATATTTATAACTAACAGAATATGGTAACAGAGTATGGTTATATTTATAACTAACATGGTATGGCATGGTTTATTTATAAAATAATATATTTAGTTAAATTTGATTGAATTTGATATCAAAATTGATTACCTAACATTTCACAATATAAAATTTGTGTGTTTCAAGTGTAACATTCCGCTTAGGATCTTTTATTTCACGGCAATAACACCGCAAGCACTAGCGATGTGGCTCTACTTGCCAATATTAGAGTGGCGTTTCTATACTTATCTCTTTTCTATGCTATGCGTGGAGTGTTTTTCTTATGTCGGAGCAACTTAAGTTAAGCAAACGCAATCAGCTGGGTTAAAAGGAGGGGTAAGGAAACGTAGCTTCGCCTCCTTCTAGTCATTCAAAAGGTTTCGAGACTTGAGTAGAAACTTCCATGGACTAGTGCGCATGCGCTACGACTTCCGACAAATCAGTCAGTAGACGAGAGGTCCCATTCTATCTCTCCTTTTCTAGCATATACAACGACGGTGTAGGACGTC
>CABFOV010007931.1:0-10138 GCA_902141375.1 Timema poppense
TTCGAACCTCGATCTCCCCGTCCTCGGCGGTCGAGCTCAACACGACAAGCGCGTTAGCCAACTACGCCACCGAGGCGGGTATGTTAATAATAAATTATTGAGATGTATATCATTACATACTCTGTCATCAAAGTTATATTAAGCTTTACAAAAACGATTTATATAGAATCTAAATAATTAATATATGAAAATGTTATTAAATTATTTGCTCTTATTTAAAGTTTAAAATGCAATACCCATGATTATGTATTTTCACGAACTGTTTTATTCTTGACAAAATAACTAATTACTTTAGTTTAATACCGTAATACGCCAGTATGGCATTCGTGGTTCGAAGGTTGGTAACTGACAACTAACAGAAGGTTCCTTATTGCAAACATTGACTGAAAGTGACTCATGTCAACATATTCTATAATAATTAATATTTTCTTAGTTATAGTGTATTCTAATAATATTAAGTGTTATCAAACAAATTTGATAGTGCTGCCTTGAGGATTGCTGTATATTTGGCGTTTTCGTAACTAATAGAAATAACAAAGTATATTAATACAATTATTAGGTTTATGGTTTTGCAGTTGTGGTGACAATAAATATTGTAACTTAGTGCAGTGAATAATAGACTAAAAAGTATTATATTCTTACGTCTTGTGTCTTGTCATAGCTGACCATCAAAATGAACAAATATTTTTTTTTAACAACTTAGAAAAAGAGCCATACAAAATATTAATTTCGAAATGAAACGTTTTTTAATTTTGTAAACAGCGCATGAACACAACCGACAAGATGGTTTGTATGACGTCATCAACCACCCTTTTTTCCGCCGGTCCGCCATCTGGAATTATGAAGAGAAAGCAGCATTTTAGAACGTCTCATTTGTAAAGCATTTCTAATTGAACCACAACAAAGAAACATCAAAACGGTTATTTTCATAAGTTCATGTTTCGACAGTGTAAAAACAGTTAGTAATTAAAAACAGAGGTCTTGTTAACGTGAACTTTCTGAACCGACTGCAGCATACGACTTATAAACCAACTTAAACTTAGAACATACACAACATCCAACCCCCCGGCCGATAATTCATCACTGTGGAAAGGGAAGCCCACATTTCACCAGTGATGAATTTTTTTTCATTCATGCCAGGAATCGAACCTGAGACTCCTCAGCTTAGTAGACAGACACTCTACTGACTTGAGCTAAGGTGTCTGACCTGATCATATGGTTTGACGAAATGGTGTATGGTAAACCTTCCTGTATGTGCAACCCTTCAGATTGGCTGAACTCAAACAAACTCCTCAACATAGACGTTAAGTATTTCTCCTCCTCGAATCGTCGCAAAAGGTCGCGGCGGTGGAGGGCGTCCTAATTTGTCGAGGTAGTTCCTGAGACACGATTATTAATATTTGAAAGTATAAACGAAAGAGATAGATAAAAAAAAAGTTGCATCTCCTTCTGGCAAGCGGGTCCGACTACGGCTAAACTTGCGTGTGCTGTTGTAGACACATTATTTTACGGGTCCAACTACGGCTAAACTTGCGTGTGCTGTTGTAGACACATTATTTTACGGGTCCGACTACGGCTAAACTTGCGTGTGCTGTTGTAGACACATGATTTTACGGGTCCGACTACGGCTAAACTTGCGTGTGCTGTTGTAGACACATGATATTACGGGTCCGACTACGGCTAAACTTGCGTGTACTGTTGTAGACGCACGATATTACGGGTCCGACAAGCGGATGCGACTAGGCATAATCGACATGGGGTCGGTAACTAACTTCCAAGAATGTCTGCAATGAAACGTGTTCTTTTCTTCTATCTTTTTTTATTTTCAGGAGGTCCCTTTCATTCTTTCCCTCGTGGGTACAGAAATACTCGACACGTGTAAAGGGGAGAGGAGTGGGGGGGAAGCGGTGCATCTAAACACGTGTCGTGTGTCACCCCCCTCCCCTCAGTTACAATACCACGAGTAAATCACGCTATTTAGCGGAGCGGGTTGCATCTTAACTTGACGCGACAAAGCTCTTTAATAACTATCACACTTAAGGGCCGGTCTCATTTCTACCGCATAAATATTGCTATCAGGAGGTTAAAGTTATCTTACAGATAAAGGTTATCAGGCACTTTAATGTTTTACGCGTATTATGAACTGAATTTATCTGTCGGGTAGCTTTCTGTAGGATAAATATATTTTTATGAAGAAAACGCAAGGTTGGTACTATTTTTACTGATGTGCGCATGCGTATAAACCCTGCTGCTACCGATACAACCTAGCAAGTGGCGATAACGCTCAACATTTGTTAAATAATGGCGGCTAAACGAGTGCGAGTAAACAAATGGCGTCACGTGGACGCAGAAGCTGAGTTGTCTTGCAAGTACTAATTTCGGTGTCTGACAAAATGTGGTCAATAGTTGGGTACAACGTTTACAACATTTCATTTATTGTACTCATATTTTGATAATTTGATCTTATATAAATATAACTCTACTTATAGCTTGTAATTTTATATAAAAGTGTGAATTAAATGTTCTAACTTTATATAGTTAGAGCCCGGGCCTGTACTTGCTAAACACGTGAACCAAGATTCTAACCTAAAAACAGATTCTGATTGGCGAAACCTCATTAAAAACAACGCGTCACTAAGGCAACAACCATTTAAGCTTCCAGATAAAAGTTATCTGATACTTAAACCTCCCGATAAAAATGTGATGAATAAATACATTTTATCTGGCAGATAAATGCTATTTATCAATCAAAAGACGCACTCTTAACTTATCCACCAGATAGAAATATTTATCTACCAGATTAATATTTATCCGGGAGTCACAAGACCGGCCCGTAGACAAACACCAATGTACGAGGTAGAAGGAGAGGGAATAAAACAAGCATTTCAATCTTGTGAGGGCTCTTGCCAACCTACTGATGGCACTTCCCCTCTTCCACTGACGAGTATAAACATTAACTCTAATATTTGTGCCTGGATAGCATTGACTTGCATTTCAAAATTAACTTAGTTTACTATTCTAGATAGACATTTGCTTCCATGGACTTTTTAATCTGCATTCTGGCAGGAAGATTTCTACAGGCCATTTTCGTGAATAAATATATTATTATTATCATCATCATCTCACCACCGCGTCTTACTACCCGTTCGGGTTATACGCACTTACGCTAATGTGTAATGGTAGGGTGATTGTGAGATGAAATGGAGGACCTACAGTTTAACGTGTGATCCGAACCACGGTGGAGGCCTGGCATTCCCCACATTCACAAGTTGTGATTAATACACGTCTTGTCGGAGGTGAAGGAAGGAGTTGGGCGATCAGAAATAAATCTAATAGACCAAGTTATATAGCAATTATAAATAAAACTACTTCAAGATCTAAATTAAAAAAAATTAAAAAATGGTGTGACAATATAAGACATCTTTCTTAGAATAGTTTAATAATTAATTAGGTGTCCTGGTGGCCTAGGGGTAAGGTGTCAGACTTCTGTGCTGGGGGTCCGGGGTTCAATACTCGGTCCTGGCACAGATTTATCTTATTTACAAATCCCTTACTAGACTGGACTACGGGGGAAGAAGAGATCTAGGTTTGAATCTCGGTTGGGTGTGCTGAGGTGGATTTTTTTTTCAAAATTGTTTTACACTCTCTCTTCACGCAATTGCGGGTATACTTACTACAAATATAAACTTATTAATCCCTAAAATAATTAGCGTAATTAATACATAAGAGTAGGATATTACCCGAACGGGTAGTATGACGCGATGCTTAAAAAAGTATCTAGGCATTGATTAATATTTCAAACAAAATGGCAACTCTCATTTTCAATTAAAATTACTTTTAGATTAGTTTACATGAGCGGATACCTCCAATTTTGATCATATCTCCGTAATTCTTTCAGATACAAAATAATGTATCTTTTTCAAAGTTGTAGCACACTTAAAAATACAAAACCACCTCGGTGGCGTAGTTGGTTAACGCGCTTGTCATACTGAGCTCGACTGCTGAGGACGGGAAGATCGAGGTTCGAATCTCGGTCGGGTGAACTGCGGGGTGGTTTTTACTAAATGGTTTTCCACTCACCCTCCACGCAAATGCGGGTTCATTTCCTCTAACTCAACCTTCCCAATTCCTAATCTATTATCGTAATTAGTACTTAAATCATATAACACGAACGGGTAGTAAGACGCGGTGCTAAATATTATTATTATTATTATTACATTTGAAATAATATTTTATAAAATAGATATTTACCAAGTTTAATAGGCAAATATATATTTTTAAATATATCATTAGGGAAATGGATGGTTGAGAAATGCACAGAACAAATAATATGTTTCTGTAACAGTGTCTATTATTTCATATATAATCTTTGTTGAAATGTGGTGTTGATTTTCTATTATATTTCCATAACGATCGTGGCTACCTATAGATGAGCGATAAGGGGGGCTCAACCCCCCTTATCATTGTGCAATATTTACTATTTTATATAATTTTTATGAAAAAATAAAATCGTGCGTTTAGGATTTGGCTACAATTGTGCTATTTAACAACTTTGAATCATCAGTATCATAGTTAACAGAGATAGAAATTATAAACTTGTGAAAAATATTTTAAAAAATCAGTTTGTTCATTTAAAGATAAATTTTATTTTTTGTTAATTTTTAAGATTTTGTTGTTGTTGCGAAAATTGGTTCTTGAAACTCATATACGAGTAATTATTTAGAAATATGTTCAAATACACTAAAACTCCCTCCCACGAGGTTAAGTTCCTAAAATTTATCTAGAGGAAGGGGTGGTACCACACCCCCGGCAGATGGGACTCCAATCACCCCCCGCCCCCACCCTCCATTTGGAAAACGCATATGGGTGTTTGTGATAACCATGTGTTATATTATTTTGTTTCACATAATATCTTGTTAAAAACGCACCTCGGTGGCGTAGTTAGCTAGTGCGCTAGTCGTGTTGAGCTCGACTGCTGAGGACGGGGAGATCGAGGTTCGAATCTCGGTCGGGTTAACTGGGGGTGATTTTTCCTAAATGGTTTTCCACTCTCCCTCCACGCAAATGCGGGTTCACTTCCTCTAATTTAACCTTCCCATTTCCTAATCCATTAGCGTAAATAGTACTTAAAGCGTATAACCCGAACAGTTAGTAGGACACGGTAATAAATAATAATATAATTTAGATAAGGGAGCGAAAAAGTTTATGCGGTGAACCAATTTTTTTTAAATCAGTTAATTCAACACTAAGGTTATTTGATACTTAATTTAAGGTAGAGAGCTTGGGAGTATATTCACTGTAAATGCACCAACATTTGCGGTAAGAGGTTATGGGAAAAACTTGGTATATCACACCTGGAAAATCCACCTCCAGTGCACCCGGTCAAGATTCAAACCCTAACCTCTTTTCGTCAACGGTATCTCATTGTATTGCGAGTCTGACGTCTTAAACCATGTGGCTACATGTGCGGGGCTTTTATGGGATTTTTTAATTGGTGTAAGTACCACTTTTAGATTATTTTACACGTGGCAAATAAATATTTCATTTTATTCATGATATAATTATGATATATTAATTTATTACTATTTAAATGTATTTACGTTTTAATAAATATAATGAATCCATACATTCAAATATTAATGTATTCTAACGATACTTTGGGCGTTAGTTTTCAATACCTGTGTCATTATTTTAAAATAAGCCTGAATAAATAATCCTGAGTAAACAATTTTAATAGGGACTTTAAAATTTAAATTTACCGTACAATCATAAAATATAAATAAGATTTACCCAAAAAAAAATCAACACTGATTAAAACTCCATTAAATAGTAATATAGTTGTAAAACAAACGAAGCTGGTTCGTTGCAACCTAAAAACAAAAACAAGTGACGAAGCGTCACAGCAGGTAAATAATAAACAATTTACGTGGTAAAGGTTAAAACGACGAATAACCAGAATCGCAATTGTTTTTACAACGTTCTATTTTCTGTTAATTTTGTTAGTTACAACGCAGAAGTTGCCGAAACAAAACAAAATTACAATTACGATTCTACTCAAACTCTATTAATTAAACAAATCAAATAATTATAGCAATCAAAAAGTGACTTTTCCCGTCTTAATGGTATATTTGTATAACCACACGAGTGGAATAAAGGAGAGAAACAAAGAGTTTTATAGTAAATGTAAAAGCATTTTCGGTGAATAAAATGGAACAGCATTTAGAAGAAGAAAAAAAGTTACCTTCTCCATACCCAGCCACGATTTGAACACCGACCTTCACAGTAAATCAAAAAACCAACAGAATAACTTTAAACCTGTGTCCGCGTGCTCATAGATGAGGGCCACATGGTTTAAGACATCAGTCTAACAAAGCACGGGATTGACTTCAATGGAAAAGATCTAGGCTCGAGTCTCAGCTGGGTGGTTGGTGGGTTGGTTTTCTTACCCTCACTCCATGCTAATATTTATTTCTTACTTTATCCCTAAACCTTAGATTAAGTTGTCAATGTTCGTCGGCCAGCTCAGTCGGTAGCTTGCCTGCCTACTGAGCTTAGGGCCCCGGGTTCGATTCCCATCGAAAAACGTATCATTGGTGAAATGTGGGTATCCCCTTTTCACAGTGATGAATTAATGGCTTGGGTACTGATTGTTTTGTCTTTTCTTGAAATAAGTTCGTTTGTAAGTCGTATGCTGATATAATCCATTCGGAAAGTGCACGTTAACTATCCTAAACGTATGAGGTAGGAGTTTTAAATCAGACCGGGTGTACTAAGGGTGGGTTTTTGAATTTATGGTTTTCCCACTCTCTCCCTCAACGCAAATATGGGTACTTTTCCCTTATATTCTACCTGCTTCGTCTTTAACACATTAGCGTAGTTATATAATATTCTTAAAACCCGAACGCGTAAGAGTTAACCAAAATTACTAAACCTAAACAATGAGATTGTCATTTTGTTTTATCATCTTACCCGCCTCGGTGGCGTAGTTGGCTAACGCGCTAGTTTCATGTTGCACTAGACTGCCGAAGAAGGGAAGATCGAGATTCTAATCTCACTCGGATGAACTGAGGTTTTTTTCCCCTAAATGGTTTTCCACTCTCCTTACACGAAAATGCGGCCTCACTTCATCTATATTCAACCTCTCCAATTCCTACGTCATTCGCGCAATTAGTACTTAAGAGTATAGCCCGAACGTTTAGTAAGACGCGGTGCTAATAATAATAATAATAATAATAATAATAATAATATAATAGACCAAACTGGGATTTGAACCCAATATCCCCTGTAATCAGCAAGCCAGCTTAACACAAGAGTAATAACTTAGGTCATTTGACAACTCAATCTGGTAAAATATAAAATCCTTTCACCATAATCTTGACCAAGGTTTGCGAGCAGATTATCGATCGTCGATGTGAGGGGAAATGCAGGTGTACAGTAAGAATGTAGGTGTAATCTAAGAACATTATTATTATATATAAAATGGTGACCTGGCGGTCTAGGGGTGAGGTGTCAGACTTCTGTGCTGGCGGCCGGGGTTCAATCCTCGGTCCTGGCACAGATTTATCTGATTACCAAATCCTTCCTTCACCTCTGACAAGACATCTTGTGAATGTGGGGAATGCCAGGCCTCCACCGTGGTTCGGATCCCACGTTAAACTGTAGGTCCTCCATTTCATCTCACAATCACCCTACCATTACACGTTAGCGTAAGTGCGTACAACCCGAACGGGTAGTAAGACGCGGTGCTAATAATAATAATATATAGTTACTAAATATTATCAGCGTTGTTTATATATATTATTTGCCATCTCCGTCATTATTAGACATGTTATGCGTAGTATAATGACATGTGAATTTGTGAGTGGAATGATTGTGTGCCTTAATGTTTCTTTTTGTTTCTTTTTTCCTCTCTCCGTCTCTTCCCCTCCTTTATTTAGTTATACTTTCCTCGTTTATTTTATTTTAATATATTCATAAATGTAAAATCATGTATGTAGGCAAGATTTCTGTACAGCTATTATAAATTAGTTTTTAACGCATAAGTATTAAATGTACTGTACGTTATTTATTTATTAAGGGCCAGTTTCGTAATCAGACTTAGTACGCCTCGAGTGCGGTGCTTTACTAAATAAAAGACGACACCTACCTAAACTCGGATACGAAACTGGCCCATTCCATTCTGGTCAATGTAATGCCGGGATTACGATCAACTTAACTTTAACTTGACGTAACGTCCACTTAAAGTTAACTTAAGTGATCACGATTCACGTAACTTAACGTAAACCACTTGAACCAAACATCTTCATTCTCAAGTATGATCTGTGATTTGTACTAGTTGTAGAGTGATGATCTGTGAATATTTACAGTTTTCAATCGATATAATAAATATATATTACTAAACTTTTTTGATAAATTTAGATTCCCTATTTTAGTTTAATTATTTTGTTTCAATGCCCGATCACTAGAACTCACGCTAAAGAGTAAACATGGGTCATAAAACCAACAAATGAATTACTAAATATCCCTGTTGACGTCACTCGCATAATGATTGGCTGGCTAGATCACGTGATACCCTCCAAGTAACGTTCACTTGAAGTAAAAGACCTCCCAAGACATTTCTTACGTTAAGTTAACTGCAGGCCAACGTTAAGTTGAGTGCATCGTGATCGCTTCCATTTAAACACACGAGGAGGTCCTTTACGTTAAGTTACGTTAATTTGATCGTGATCCCGGCATAAGTGTCGTCTTATATTTAGTCAAGCACCGCACTTGAGGCGTGCTAAGTTTGACTATGAAACTGGCCCTAAGTGGATTAAGTGCAAGAAAAGTCTCTGGCGTTAACTTTACCCTAATGAAGACAATATTATTATAATCATTATAAGTCATTAATATCCCTTGTAATAAATGTATTAGTTTAACAAACAAACATAATCTTGTTCAAGCACATCTACACTCAGTCAAATGCTCCCTGTGTACACAGCTCAGCTTGGTGTAAATCTGTGTACCAGCCGACATGTAACGAATACTCTTTACACTTCAAAAGAACCTTTCGTCAACGTATCAGTGGCGCAAAAAAAAAAAAAACACGTGTAAACAATAGTATTAGTAGTAACAAGGCTTTTCTCAAAACTTGGTCTGATTACTCAAAGAGATTTTGTTCCCATTAATTTCACTCGTTATTAAATATATTTCGGGCATTGCCGCATTTTTTCTTTTAAGGCCCGCTTTAGCGACCGAGTGGTCTAAGGTAAGCGTCCACTGGTCCGCATTAAATCCTATATATTTTTTATTTTATTTTATTTTAGCACCGCGTCTTACTACCCGTTCGGGCTAGACGCACTTACGCTAATGTGTAATGGTAGAGTGATTGTGAGATGAAATGGAGGACCTACAGTTTAACGTGGAATCTGAACCACGGTGGAGGCCTGGTATTCCCCACATTCACAAGATGTCTTGTCAGAGGTGAAGGAAGGGTTTGGTAATCAGATAAATCTGTAAATCTGTAAATCTGTCACCATTAAGTCCTATAAATGTAATGTATGACCCCAGCAAATTCCCCAAGAAGTTATGCAGCCCTCAGCATCCAGTCTCGCATTTAGAAAGGTCTGGTCTTAAGGCATCATTCTTACAATAGACCGGACTGGCAGGGACGAGAGATATGCGGGTCTAATCCCGGATGGGTGTATTAATGGTGTTTTTAATTTGAATTATTTTCCACTCTCCCTTCACGCAAATGTGGATACATTTGCTCTTAATTCAAACTCCCTCATCCTTAGCATAATAGCATAATTGATACGTATACCTACAACCTGGACACGTAGGAAGACGTGGTGTTAAAATAACAGAAATTCATATTACTTTCTCTTCTAAGGAAGTTGTGCAACGGATTTTCATCGTTAGTTAAAACTCAGTTTACTTCGGCTGGGTTCGAACCAGTGAACATTGCTACATGCATGGATGGAGTACTTTACCCCAAAGACCACAGAGGCCATCGTAATTGATGGGTTCGTCTTATAAAATCGGTCGTTTCAATCCGGTTTGAAATCAAAGTGAATTTCTATACGAACCTAATCATTAATCGTGGTTTGCACTCGCGGACGCGAAGAAAGAAGCAATCAGCAACAGTTCCTTTCACTCC
>CABFOV010007932.1:5285-16803 GCA_902141375.1 Timema poppense
GGGGGGGGGAAGAATCCAATAAATCACAAGTATAGTACTCATGTACAATCAGAATGCTACAGGAAGCCCTTTATTTTACAAGTGTTGATTCGTTATGCCACAATGGTGAGAAAAATATATTACAGTTTTATCTACAGTCTTAGCCCTTTTAATCAACGATTTATGATAATGTATTACTGGAAACTTTTGATAAATGTTAAGATGAAATTTTTTTGTAGCACCTCGTCCTACTACCTGTTCAGTGTATAAGCATTTGTACTAATTACGCTAATGAGGTAGGTATTGAGAAGGTTGAATTTAAAGAAAAGGTACCCGCATCTAAGTAGAGGGAAAGTGAAAAACCACTATCAGTACACCCGACCGAAATTCAAACCCTTATCCCTCTGTCTTTGGCAGTCTAGGTTAACATTAAACTTTATAATTTAATAAATCAAATAAAACATGTTTATAGAATGTCAAACTTCAGTGACATTCAACCAATTTTGGTGGAGAAAAAAAATATTCCTATAAAAATCTTTCTGGAAAAATGGAAAAAATAGAAATAAAACCACACAGGTGGATCATAAGAACAAGTTGTAAAAATATAGACGCAAAGTTTGATTAAATTTCGGCTAAGGATGACAATTTGAGTTTTTTTTATATATGTATATTTGTTTTTTGGCGTGAAATATATATGTTTTGATTTATAGACTAGATTGTTTAGATTTGTAACTCAATCGCATAGGATAAATGACAAATATACCCTGTACTCATCACGAGACTTTGTAGGGGTGGTCAAATCTCAATGATAAGGTGGGAAGGACATGCAGCACGAATGTAAAAAAAAACCCTGCAACTGCGTTTAAGGTATTGAATGGCAAACCCAATGAATGGAAATAAACAAGGAGGAAGACCTAGAAGCAGATGGGAGGATAACATTAGAATGGACCTAAAAGAGATAGGGTGTAATGAGGTGGATAGGATAGAACTAGCTCAAGATAGGGATAGGGTGTAATGAGGTGGAGTGTATAGAACTATCTCAATATATGGATAGGGTGTAATTAGGGAGACTGGATGAAACTATCTCAAGATATTGATACGGTGTAACCAGCTGGAGTTGGTAGAACTATTAAGGGCATAATACGTACAAACACACACGACAATCTCACTATTTTTTAGACATGGGGTGAAGAAAAAACGCTTGTTAATCACACGTATATAACAAGCTTGCATATATTAATCTGTTAATGACAAACGTATTTCTAAATGGATGTAATTACCATAGTAAACTCAGAGTGTGTGTATGGATAGCCCCGATGAATATTCGATGAGATGCCGGCTTTGTTACAACTCGTTAATATTGAAGAAAGTGTTTATTTACGAATCGCGTGCTCGCATAGTATACAACCTACCCCATGAAGCTGAGCAGACATCTTTCAACGCATGAATTATTCAGAGAGAAAGACAAGCATCCCCCAAGGATTTAATTATTATAACAGAAAGCATTGTCTTTTCTCTGAATAAATATTTTATCGCGCTTATTGTGTGTGAGGAGTAAAACGAAATTTTGTACCAACAAAGAGATGTTTATTAGCTAAGAGGTGGCCGAACAAGAGATAGAGGAAGATGGAAGAAATGTTACAGGTAGTTGTTTAGAAGGCAGCTTATTGTGTACAGGAGTAGAGTGCGATGTTTGAGCAACAAAGAGATGTTTCTTAGCTAAGAGGTGGATGAACAAGAGATAGAGGAAGATGGAAGAAATATTACAGGTAGTTGTTTAGAAGGCAGCTTATTGTGTCAGGAGTAGAGTGCGATGTTTGAGCAACAAAGAGATGTTTCTTAGCTAAGAGGTGGCTGAACAAGAGATAAAGGAAGATGGAAGAAATGTTACAGGTAGTTGTTTAGAAGGCAGCTTATTGTGTCAGGAGTAGAGTGCAATGTTTGATCAACAAAGAGATGTTTCTTAGCTAAGAGGTGGCTGAACAAGAGATAGAGGAAGATGGAAGAAATGTTACAGGTAGTTGTTTAGAAGGCAGCTTATTGTGTCAGGAGTAGAGTGTGATGTTTGATCAACAAAGAGATGTTTCTTAGCTAAGAGGTGGCTGAACAAGAGATAGAGGAAGATGGAAGAAACGCTACAGGTAGTTGCTAAGAAGAGCTCTTATTGTGTGCTTGGTTAGTGGCCCCACTGCTGGCCGGGGAAATGCCTGCGGGGTAGGGGTTGAAAGGAAGGTTTGCGATCGATATAACGACCTTGTGGGGGTGCGAAGGAGGAAGGGGGAATACTGCTTCTGCTCGTACCAAGGACGAAAAAAAATAGGATGATTCAATGAGCTGGCTGGACGTGAAAAACTTAAAATGTTTCTTGGAAGAGAAAATCAACTTTACGGTCTAATCATAAGAAAAGGAGGGAGCAGCTTAGAAAATGTGAAAACCAACTATAATATAACTTACATTATGATATAGTTGAAATCTATAATTTAAAGATTACTATAATAATATTTTGTATTTTACTATTTTCTCGTATTCAGCTGTGCCAAAGGCAAATTTAACTTAGCGGAATGATAATCCGTTAACGACGTCATCTACTCAGATGAATTCGAAGATATTTAGCAAGGCGGCTTGTATCTTAATTTGACACACCTAGTCACTCTAAGCTCTATAATAATATTGTGCGACTGGACTACATCATTTGTAGCACAATTTGTGGAAAGCTTAGCGAGTACTATCGTACCGTTGCCCAAGGGACGCCCGAATGTACTATTCGTACATCCTTTACATGGAGGCACTTTTCATGTCCCGATGAGATTAGGTGATGGTGATAGTGAGTATGAGGGTGTGGAACCAGTAGAAACACTTAAACCTAACTTAAACCTAATTATCCAAACCCTGGTGATCGTTTGGCTAGTTCCCCTTCCGGAAAAAATACTCAAGGCACAAGCCGGGAATCGAACGCGGGATCCCTACTTTCGTAGCCAGTACTCACTATAAAACTTAGACGCCAATGTGTTAAATATAGGTGACCGGGTGGTCTAGGGGTAAGGTGACAAACATCTATGCTGGCGGCCGGGGTTCAATCCTCGGTCCCGGCATAGATTTATCTGATTACCAAACCCTTCCTTCACCTCTGACAAGACATCTTGTGAATGTGGGGAATGCCAGGCCTCCACCGTGGTTCGGATTCCACGTTAAACTGTAGGTCCTCCATTTCATCTCACAATCACCCTACCATTACACATTAGCGTAAGTGCGTATAACCCGAACGGGTAGTAAGACGCGGTGCTAATAATAATAATNTTCACCTCTGACAAGACATCTTGTGAATGTGGGGAATGCCAGGCCTCCACCGTGGTTCGGATTCCACGTTAAACTGTAGGTCCTCCATTTAATCTCACAATCACCCTACCACTACACATTAGCGTAAGTGCGTATAACCCGAACGGGTAGTAAGACGCGGTGCTAATAATAATAATAATAATAATGTTAAATATAAAGATAAGGAAGAAAGTGAGCGTTTCACATTGCGAGGTCCTTTTGTTTTCCTGCTGATATCACTTACCCCCTCTTCCTCTGATGAGTATACACACTCCCTTTACTATTAATGCCTGGACATAATAGACTTGTATATAGGCTAGTTTTTTTTAACTTGATTTACACATTCTTCCACAGACTTTGATAGTCTGCATCCTGGCAGAAAGATTCCTACTGGCCATTTCCGTGAATAAACTAAATTGGGGGCATTCATTTTACTTGTAGTATGCCAACAAATTAAAACACTAACATAATGCTTGCTATCATTATCAATCTTTTAAAAAGCACATTGAATGTTTATAAAAATAACTATTAGGTTATATAAGCCTATCAGCAGCAGATGAACTAAGTTAGAATAATTAAGATGCAGCTTATCTTGCTAGTATAAGCTGAAGAATGTAAACCCCTCACTCAGCTCTTTTGATTCATATTTTAAAAAGTTCAATCAGAAAGCAGAAACAATAATCTAAAATCCAGCTCTGTTAGGTTCTCTCCCGTTGTCCATAATATAAGTGCACATAGTTTCAGCTGTTTAGGTATTTTAGGGGCTTCTTTAGGGTTTAGAAAGTCACACAAACATTAGCATTTATATATATATATATAAAATCCTATTCCCTTTAATTAAAGGGCCATTATATAAATAAAATAACCTAAATTTAATACATTACCATTCTAGGATATAATTCAGTTTGGTGATTAATTTTCGAGAGGCTACCCGATAATCGATATAAAAAATACGGTCACATTTTAATTGCCCATTGGTGAAGGGGTGCTCACTGAGGGGAAAGGAGGAGGGATTCTGCTGAGTTCAATTATTGCTGGAATGTATCACTGTCGATTAAGCCAGTGGTTTTTTATTTGTCAGTTTAAACGTAACGTTTGTAATTGATGGTCGTTGCTACAGTTTACAGTGGTCGGATAATTCACAATTTCGTTCTAAAAATAATGTTAAAAAACAAACGTCAGTAGAGTAATGCTTTACGATCGTTTCACGTAATATTATCATATCAGATCATCGCACTGGAAGTAGCAGTTACTGACATTTTCTATCTCACTGGATATTTAAATTTATTACAATTTTAATTCCATAAATTTCGGTTTAGCTGTATTCATTACTCAGTTATTTAAAAAAAATATTTTCTATTTACTCTGTGATTTCTTAAACTTTATTTTAATACCCTATCTTACTACCTGCTCGGTTTATACGCTTATTTACTTATTACGCTAATGTTTTAGGAGTAAAGAAGGTTGAATTTAGAATTAATGTACCCACATTTGCGTCGATTGGAAAACCGTTTGGTAAAACACCCAACTGAGATTAGAATCTCTGTGTCCCCGCCACCAGCAGTCTAATCTATTAGACCATGAGGCTACCAAAGCGGGTACTTTTACAAGTGATTAACAATTGTATATAAATATATATAAAAGTATTTCTTGTTGAAAAGTTATCAGGAAATCAATAAATGTCATATATTAATCCTTAATGTTGGTATATAACCATACAAATTTTATATTCAATTTGTTATCACACCTAAAACCATCGTTTCCCAAACTATTACCAGTCACGTACCCATTTTGTGGCCATGGCCAAACCAATGCACCCCTTCCAACCATCCATATTTTCTATTTTAAATATTTGCTAGCTTGTAAAGTATAAAATGGTTGCTCGAAATATGAATAAAGTTTTAACCCCTTTCGATGGCCTCATTGTCTATAGGCATCATTATCTCTATAGAATATACTGCCGATGACAAGGATATTAGGGTTCATTCCCAGTCGGGTGTAGTGAGGGAAGTTTTTCCTTTATATTTTTCCATTCTCCATCCATATGAATACGGGTAAACTGCTAAATTAAACCTTCCTAATCCCTAACATTAATACATAGACGGGTGACCTGGCGGTCTAGGGGTAAGGTGTCAGACTTCTATGCTGGCGGCCGGGGTTCAATCCTCGGTCCCGGCATAGATAACACATTAGCGTAAGTGCGTATAACCCGAACGGGTAGTAAGACGCGGTGCTAATAATAATAATAATAATAATAATACATATACGTATAACCCGAACGATAAGTAAAACCCACTGCTAAATAAATAGCTTTAGTGGTAAGATATATAATCCATTATAGAGGTAAAGAAAAGATTATTAATGTCCATGAGATGACGCCCAAAAAATTATTACTGAATCTCAGGGGTAGCTAGCTACCCTCTGAAACCGTTCACCTGTCCCAAGGGGTACGCTTTCCACAATTTAGGGTAAACTGGCATAGGCATTATAATTAACTGTGGAAATGGTTGTAATCAGTTCAAAGTTAAGGCCATTTAAATTATCGTCGCTCCAAAGTACAGTATTATTAAAGTCATACAACTAACTTCCTTTCAATCTTAAAGTTAATGTCCAATGAAACGTTTTTTAAAATTAATTTGTTGATTTGAGCAAACTCACTCATTAATTTATCTCTAGATCATCATCTGACTTCAAAAGTATTAAAATAAAGAAATGTCTGTGTTCACTTCTGATGTGTATCGAATCAATATGGCAATGAATACCCTGCATTTAAATGTCTCGTCTCAGCCAGCACGCAATGCCTTGTTATAGTAAATGAAGGTGTCCCTTTCCCGCAACTACATCTTAGATACGACGACATTTGGTGTCAGAAGTTGGATACTTTGGGGTCTCACATATAAATAACATTGTTTAAAGTCTCGACGTCCTGGTCGTAAGTGTCCTTAAACTAATTGTTAGCTGAGGGTACAGTCGTTTTCTAATCAACTCTTTCCTGTTGGATAATCTTATTATTATTATTATTATTATTATTAGCACCGCGTCTTACTACCCGTTTGGGTTATACGCACTTTCGCTAATGTGTAATGGTAGGGTGATTGTGAGATGAAATGGAGGACCTACAGTTTAACGTGGAATCCGAACCACGGTGGAGGCCTGGCACTCCACACATTCACAAGTTGTGATTAATACACGTCTTGTCAGAGGTGAAGTAAGGGTTTGGCAATCAGATAACTATGTGCCGGGACCGAGTATTGAACCCCAGATTCCCAACACAGAAGTCTGATACCTTACCCCTAGACCACCAAGTCACCGATAATATAATTAAACCATCAGTGTAGTTAAATGCGAATAGTAAGGGGAGAGACAGTCTCATTTTCACAGGAAGAAGTTTTAAGAGCTACTTCACGTATTCATATGTCAAGTTCTGAGATCTGCACCTATCATTTTTGATATATTTTATTAATACCTATAAAATAACTATAATAATATAATAAAATGCTATCAATGTTGGTCGCAAAATAAAAAAAGTTTGTATTTCATAAAAGTGCCTTTCAAATCTTACCGTAGTGTTCTATCACCAAAACTATTGGTCAAACCCTCATCGGTATTCGCATTGGTCTAACAACCCACTCTCTTGTTGGACTGTACTGCTGCTGACGAGAAGGTATCCTGATTGGGTGTGCTTAAGGTGTTTTTTCTAAATGTTTTCCCACGAAAATGTGGGTACACTTTTCTAAAATTATACCTCCCTCGTCCCTATTTCAATAGCGTAATTAATGTGTTTGTATAATCTGGACAGGTACTAGGAGCAGGCGAAAAAAAATCTTCTATAATTATCACTATTTCAAATATTGGTCGTTTATTTTAAGTTTAACTACTTTACATAATTATGATAATATTAAATAGTTAAAATACCCGGTGGGTGTTTTATTTAAATTAATATTTTAAATATCACTATTCAATGTGGATCTAAGGTACCTGGTAAGATAAAATCACCAAGAATATTGGACACGAATGTTACAAACTCTTCACCCACCTCGGTGGCGTAGTTGGCTAACGCGCTAGTCGTGTTAAGCTCGACTGCTGAGGATGGGGAGATCGAGGTTCAAATCTCGGTCGGGTGAACTAGGATGGTTTTTCCTAAATGGTTTTCCACTCTCACTCCACGCAAATGCGGGTTCACTTCCTCTAATTCAACCTTGGTGACCTGGCGGTCTAGGGGTAATGTGTCATACTTCTATGCTGGCGGCCGGGGTTCAATCCTCGGTCCCGGCAAAGATTTTTCTGATTACCAAACCCTTCCTTCACCTCTGACAAGACATATTGTGAATGTGAGGAATGCCAGGCCTCCACCGTGGTTCGGACTCCACGTTAAACTGTAGGTCCATCATTTCATCTCACAATCACCCTACCATTACACATTAGCGTAAGTGCGTATAACCCGAACGGGTAGTAAGACGTGGTGCTAATAATAATAATTCAACCTTCCCAATTTTCCTAATCCATTAGAGTAGATTTAAAGCGTATAACCCGAACGGTTAGTGAGACGCGGTGCTAAATAAATAAATAAATTAAAATACAAACTCTTCCCCGCTTAATTGTCCCATGCTCGCTACCGGGCCTTGTAAACATCCGACATTATATAACCCATACCCCTCTTTACCTGCATGACACGAGGCTACTAAAACCGCTTCTCTTTACCGTCCCCCATCCCTGCTAAAAACCCACCCACCCACTACAGCCATTTCGTCCCATTTTATGTTAGGGCGTTTTAACAAAACATTCAACTAGTATTTAGTCCAAATAAAATGTTTATAGCGTGTTGGGTGTCATGTTAAAACATGATAAAGGACTGTGTTGTGTAAAATTTGAGAAATATAGACGTGACATTTACATTTTGATACGGGAAACTAACTTTTAAACAACTTAATCGTCTGTGTCATGAACCATTAAAAAAAAAGTTAGTCCCCCTCCCACCTTTCGGCATTTACATTCGATTGTGTTTATTAAAACTATAAAAGAATGTTACTATACTATTATACATACTTTCTCATGCAGTGTATTATCGTCTGTAACAACACTTTCAAAAATCAGTAAGTTAGCCTTTAGTAAGTCGTTCTTGGCAAAACAAACATTATTTTGATAATAGTATGAAATACTCTTTACACATAAATTTTTAACAAAATTAATAAAGCCATTTTTTTTTATAGATTTACAAGTTTTCTAAACTAAGTTATCAGTAAACTACCCTAAAAATATATATGAGCAAGCATGTATTAGTTTATCATGTAAAGAATTTTTTTTTTTCCAGGTAGGAATTTATACTATAAAACTAGAGCCGATTTCAAAAAATTTCAAATTTTCGAAGAGCAGTAGTCAATTAACTAATCTTAAAGGATCCCTCCCCCCCCCACCCCCCTTCCAAATACCTCAAAACAAGTATGAAGCGTCATTACACACGTAAGACATTCCTTATATGTCCACTTTAAATTACATCATTACAGCCATTTTCGAAAAAAATAATTCTAATTTTGAATAGTTAAAGTCAACAGTTAATTACCTGGACTATGATCATATAGTAACTAAATATCAAGTTTGAACGAAATTCATCAAATCATTTCTGCTGTGACCCCAGATAAGGACAGACATACAGAGGGACAAACAGACACGCATAAATAGGTAAATGAGGACAGATAGAATTGTAGAACCCACTTTAATCTCAAGGTCAAAAAATTTCATGGTAACAACACTTTCTCTATATGATAAAATGATGTATTTATTTTTAATTTGAGGTATTTAAAGTATACGTTTTAAACCAACTTATATCAGCACACACCCGCCTCGGTGGCGTAGTTGGCTAACGCGCTTGTCGTGTTGAGCTCGACTGCTGAGGACGGAGAGGTCTAGGTTCGAATCTCGGTCGGGTGAACTGGGGGTGGTTTTTCCTAAATGGTTTTCTACTCTCCCCCCCGCGCAAATGCTGGTTCACTTCCTCTAATTCAACCTTCCCAATTCCTAATCCATTAGCGTAGTTGGTACTTAAAGCGTATAACCCGAACGGGTAGTAATACGCGGTGCTAAATAATATATATCAGCACACGACTTATAAACTAGCTTAAATCTATAGCAGACATTACACCTAGCACCCCCTCCCCCCCGCCCCCAGCCATCATTGTGAAAAGTGGAAATATTCTCTCAATAATACATTTTTTTGGCTGAACTGGTAATTGAACCAGAGACCTTAAGCTCGGTAGGAAAATACGCTACCAACTGATCTAAGGTTTCAGATAAAATATATATAAATTCAGTTTAGACCTAAAGGTATTCTATAAAGACCAAGTAGCAATGTGGAGTCACCAAACAACCTCTATAAAATATATATATATTTTTTAAAAGAATAATTTTTACTGGGACTTATAAGTCCTGCCAGGTAGGCTAGTTACATAAAAAGAGACGTACAGAAAACATTACTTGATCGATCTGGTTCTTTTATGGTTTAAATTGTTCTAAGCTATCTCCAATTCCTTTAACAAGCGTCTTTTTGAAATAAGAAAATAACAAAAATAATAGCAATACTTTCTACCATTAGGGATCGATATTTCACTAAATAATCAATTAGTTTTACCGATACAAGCACTGGTGATTTTTCTTACTTATAATAATTAATATTTGTAACAGATTATTCATCAATTATTGTTATAATAATAACTGACTTAGGTTAAGTTGGCCCAGTTAGACTTCAGTTATTTTAAATTTAAAATAACCTGCTTCGGTGGTGGCATAGTCTAAGGCGTTACTATCGTGCTTGACTATACTGAAGATGACAGGGAGATCGGGGTTTGAATCCCAGTCGGGTGTATTAAGGGTGGTTTTCTAAAACGATTTTCACCTCTCCCTTCACGCAGATACGTATACACCTCCTATAGATTCAACCTTCCCCATCTTTAACCCATTAGCGTAATTAGTACATATGCATTCAACCTGAATAGGTAGTAAGACGCTGTGGTAAAGTGTATGTTGCTTTTTTTTAAGTCTATTGTCGATTGCCGTTGAGTGTGTCTAGTCTATTATCGATTTCCGTTGAGTGTGTCTAGTCTATTGTCGATTGCCGTTGAGTGTGTCTAGTCTATTGTAGATTGCCGTTGAGAGTGTCTAGTCTATTGTCGATTGCCTTTGAGTGTGTCTAGTCTATTGTCGATTGCCTTTGAGTGTGTCTAGTCTATTGTAGATTGCCGTTGAGAGTGTCTAGTCTATTGTCGATTGTCGTCGAGTGTGTCTTAGTCTATTGTCGATTGCCGTCGAGTGCGTCTAGTCTATTTTCGATTGCCGTCGAGTGTGTCTAGTCTATTGTCAATTGCCGTCGAGAGTACCTAGTCTATTGTCGATTGCCATCGAGAGTACCTAGTCTTTTGTCGATTGCCATCGAGAATGCCTAGTTTACTGTCGATTTCCGTCGAGAGTACTTAGTCTATTGTCGATTGCCATTGAGAGTGCCTAGTCTATTGTCGATTGCCGTCGAGTGTGTCTAGTCTATTGTCGATTGCCGCGTCTTACGACTTGTTCAGGTTATACGCATACATAGAAATTACTCTAACGGAGTAAGAATGAGGTAGGAAGCATTTTAGAGGTAATCTACCAGAGTTTCTATGGCAGGAGGGTGTGGAACAATTTAGGGGGGGAAACCCCTTGGTAGAACCAACCTGGATTCGATCCCCGATCTACCAGTCATCAGAAGGACACTTTAACAAGAGAGTGACGCTTTAGATCATTCGGACACCGAAGCGAGTTATGTTAATGTTAAAATATCACCTGTTGTCAAGAATTGTGAAACTTAAAATAAACAAAACCATTATTGTTTCACCGATTTTACTTTATGGTTGTGAAGCGTGGTCTCTTACCTTACATGACGAGAGGAAATTTAGGGAGTTTGAAAACAGGATGCTTAGGAATATATTAAGTTCAAAAATTAGATGAATATAAGAAAGAGAGGAGGTTACATAATGATGAGCAACATATTTTGTACTTATTTTCAGACATTGTTAGGGTAATCAAGTCATGATATATCATAATAATAATATTTAGCACCACGTCTTAATACCCGCTCGGGTTATACGCTTTTAAGTACTAATTACGCTAATGGATTAGGAATTGGGAAGGTTTAATTAGAGGAAGTGAACCCGCATTTCCGTGGATGGAGAGTGGAAAACCATTTAGGAACCCCCCC
>CABFOV010007933.1:0-19352 GCA_902141375.1 Timema poppense
TCTTCCTTCCACTTAACTATCCAATGCTATTCCCAGTTTCCCGCCTTTCTACTAAACTACCCCCATGCTATTCTTAGCCCATCTCCTTTCCACTAAACCACCCCCATGCTATTCTTAGCCCCTCTCCTTTCCACTAAACCACCCACGTGATATTCCTAGCCCCTTGCCTTTCCCCCGTGCTATTCTCAGCCCCTTGACCTCCCACTTAACTACCCCTATGCTATTCCCAGCCTCTCGCCTTTTCACTAAACTACCCCCATGTTATTATCGCCCCTCGTATTTCCACTAAACTACCCCCGTACTATTACCATCCCCTTGCCTTTCCACTAAGCCTACCCCCTTGCTATTCTCAGACCCTAGCCTTTCCACTAAACCACCCCCGTGCTATTCCCAGCCTCTTGCCCTTCCACTAAACTACCTCCGCGATATTATCATCCCCTTGCCTTTCCACTAAGCCTACCCCCTTGCTATTCTCAGACCCTAGCCTTTCCACTAAACTACCCCCATGCTATTCCCAGCCCCTCGTCATTCCACTAAGTTACCTCCGTGCTATCCCGTTAAGATTAAATCAAAAGTAACCAAAGTGTTGAAAGTGTTATTGAAAGAGAAAATTGCGATTAAATTGAACCAGAAATTAATATCTCATTTATCTTCCCCCCGCGTTCGAATAAATAAACTACCATCAAATCTGGATATGAACCAACGAAGTCTCTCTTGTATGATTCATCAACCCTTTAAGAGACAGCTCACTAACGGTCTTTATAACTCCAAAAGGTGGTCTTTAATCTTAACATTATCTATGAAAAATGTATTTAAAATTTTGACTGACTTGATGTTGGATTATTTTTTTTGGGAGGGGGAGGTTATGAATGTAACCAATTATTGTTTGATAGTTCACTGATTATTGATATTCCAAAATTAAAAAATTGCTCAAGATTTACTCGAACCACTTTTCTAGATGAATAATTATAGAGTGTTTGACATGACAATAAAGGTTTAGGATATTTTGGGTTTTTTAGTACCAGTTCATTTAAGAGTATTTACAAATGATTAATTTTTGAGAATTTGAAACTTTCCAAAATCATTCCAACATTTTATTTAAATTGAGTAGCTGGGGAGCGTCTCGAGTGATAAACAAGAATACATGTTTGTATTTATGGGGAAATAAATGCGAGGACATTTATTTATGATAATTTATTTTTAATTTGTGTTTTTTAAGAAATATCTTTAAATATTTTACTTGAAACTACATAGATGATAGTATTTCATGTGATTATCAAATAAATGCTCTTTTTTCTAAAGAAAACTAGGGATAGTTTACCGATAAATTATTTTTCAAATATTAGCACAAACTATAAGTGACCGGACGAAGCAAAATTTTGTTTTAACTCGACCATTTGTGTTTTGTATATCAGTTTGCTCCACGATTACTTCCAAATGAACGGATCATTGTTAATTAAATTTGGCAGGAATAACCTTTGAATATAGGCCATAAACCGTAATTATGTGGTTTTACTCTTTGGTTATCAGTTTCAAGATGGCTGCAGCTCAAGTATTGTTTCGACTAATATCTCATCTCTGGTGTTTTGTAAATACAATTCAAAGCCATTTATAAAATACTTTTGGCGTATTTATTTGAATTTCTACATACACTGTAGGACTAACTTTTAAATCACTTGAACAGTGGTTATTCTCTATGAATAATATGTAGTCTGGTATTGAATATAGTATTAATTTATTTTCTGTATAGCTTGACCACCAGGGAAAATATCAACTAAGAGTCCAAGGAGAAATTATATGAGATAATTCAATTATTAAAATCCAATTAATCATTTCTCAATACACCTTAAACATAAAATCGTGGAGGTAGCGATGTCTACTGTTCCCAGAACTACAATTATACTATAAAAACATATGTATGGATGTACCTTATCATTTTTATTAGTTTATTCTCTTGCCCCTAAGTTCTAGTTCCTTGGCGATATAGACAGAGAAGGATTAACTCGGTCTGGAACCAATTCCGGGACAATTCCTCTCTGGAAAGGAGTAGTGCGGTCAAATAACTGTCAGTTCGCTGGACCACGATCCACTTCAAGATCATCCCAATGGCCATAATCACGCTTCACGAAACAAATTACCGACAATTCCTCCAGCGAGTTTTCTACCATATTTATTTTACCCTGACGATTCGGAGGGATTGAAAATAATTCAAGAACATTATTCCAGATTTTTGTATCTCTTTTTAAACTAAAAATTATTCTACCCGTCTTAGTACCGTCTTAGTACCCGTTTGGTTTATAAGCATGAATTAATTACGATAGTGGAATATTAGTGAAGAAAATAGAACTTTAAAGGAAATACAAGCGAACTTTCATGGAATGAGAGTGGTAAACCATTAAGAAAAGGGCATCCTTAATACACCCAACAAGGAATCGAACCCTGATCTCCCAATCACTGGCATTCAGGTCTAACATGAGAGTGATGCGTTTTTACATTCCACGTATGTGGACACCTACAATGACCTATGCATGTTTTCTCACAAGTTGTTTAACGTTAAACTTTGATTAGCAATAAACTTATAACAATCGATATTTGTTTTGAAAATATTACTTCACGGACTTTGATACAATCCATTATTTATTCGTCAACATCCTAACAGGTGCATAGGAGGTGGTTTACTCCAGTTGGAGTCTTACATCTTCTTAATTGACTAATATAAGGTGAATTTACAAAAAGAAAATCTATCTTTATAATCCCGTGCACTTATTTTAGTAATGCTGTGTCTTTATTAATGAGGATTATTATGAAGTGTGGGAACACGCACACATACACGTAACTAAGTTGTGTCAGCGTTATGAGTACGCCGGCTTGTATATGCAACCAGTATAACAGATCTGTTTTAGGAATTGCATAACTTTTAAAGCCTCAGGCGACTACATTAATATGTGTGTGTTTTCAAACTAATTACCATTCCCCCAGTAGATTACACATTTTACTAGAGTATATCTCGATCAGTATGCCACTAAGCTTTAATTCATACTATAGTTTATTTACAATATCTTTGAATTCGGTAATGAGTCTTAATCTACTGTCATGATTGCTATAAATAAACCCACAAGATACTCGAAAATTATTTCTCCATTGGTAATTACTACTATCTTTATATTTTCAGTTGTATGAAAATTATATAATTCCATCTATTTTTAATTTGTTATGGACTTTTCCCGCCGGGTTCAAAATTAATCAACTATGGAAGGCGAAAAGATTTGAAATAAATATAAGTAAGAAAAAAAACACAAAAAAATAATGAAAAATTCAGAAGTACTAAACAAAAACCATGAAAAAACTTGTTTTATCTGTGTGTGCACAGTACATAGCATTTTACTACGCATCCAAAATATCAGCATATATTTTTAACGCTAATCGAATTGGGATGAGACAGAATTTTATAGAGCGTCCCACTCTTAAATATCTCAATATATCTCTTATTGATTGTGCGGTTTACAAATCTTAACTGTTTAGAACACTTCAACAACATTCGAAACTTTTAAAGCTAGTCAAATTACATATATTTCATGGAAACACATATTTAAAGTTTTGTTTGTTTAAATAATTGTGTAAAATTTTATTCTATTAAACCCACTATACATTGGAATTGTACAAGGTCACCAGTGATAGGTAGGTATGGATCGAATAACTGTATAACACACTGAGGACGGATTTTACCATTTATCTCATATACATTATTTGTCCCTTCTATATACCCATTTGAGTGCGTTCGCACTTTTATAACCAATAAAATAATACGTATTTTATAACCTATTAGGTTGATTACACTAGAATAGTCGACCTGGGTGGTCTTGAGGAAAAGTGTTCTCCTCAAAGCCCGATGTTTTTAGGTTCAAATCCAGCTGGGGTTAATGGATTTTTCCTTAGCAATACAAATTCGTAGCACACCCTCCTTAGAACGAGACGTAAGGCTGTCGGTCCTTTGTGATTGTGGGATGTAAAAAAACTATGGAACGTAGGTGAAAATTAATGTCACCGTAAAATTGGCAATCCCCTATGTTCTCACTCATAGAAGATCTCGTGTACTGATATAATAAGTCGGTTCAAAGAAAGTGCACGTTAAATACCTCAAATAAATAAATACACCAGAAGGGGTATTTTATAGTCTGCGTGCTACACGTTTATTACTATTTAACGTTATTTGCTTCTTTGTTTACCAATATTATGTTTTTACGTTGTTTTCGTTTACAAACTAATTTTTTTAGTTAATTAAAATAGTAAAATAATGTATGAACAATAAATAACTGATCAAATTAGTAACATAATCATATATAAAATAAATAATAAATAACAATAACAATAATATTTCATAAATAATAAAAATTTCTAATACAATAAATGACTAAACCATTTATATTAATGATGAGAAAATCTATATGGCTTGCACCAACATTTGGACTACTACACAAAACTAGATCTCACAACTGGTAGAGACATCTTCTTAGGTAAGTTTTAAACAGTTGTACTCTGCCATTTCTATGGACATAAGTATCAATTCTTTACTGTTATCGTTGGAGTTAATCTATCTGGCACTTATGTTTTGGTTACCTTAAACTAAGTGAAGTCAAGATGAGGAAGACTACTTAGAGTGAGTCAATATTAGCATAAGCTCAAGCAAAAAATACTTGGTAAAACCAACGCAATATTTTATTGTGTGCATTCAACGTTTATTACCGCACTCGCTGGTTATATCAACATATGACTTAAAATTTAAATTATTCCTAAAACAAACAAATTTACAAATGATAAGTCCTCGATCAATCTGGAAATGTAACCCGGAATATTAGCTCGGTTGGCATGCGTGCTATTGACTATGTTAAAGGGCCGGCGAATTCGCCTATAATTTAAAATATAACCTGATTACCAACGTAGACAATGTAAGTGGACCACACTATGGACCTATCCTAAAATTTAATTCATAGATGAACTAGGCAATGTGAGCTATCTACCCACCTTAAGGGTTAATAGAAGCATACATAAAACATATTAAGAAACATTAATAATTTCCATAGCAAGTTTAGCTAAATGTCGTCTAAGAATCATATAGCCAAAGCTATTATTTATGCTTTTTTTTAGTGAGGATTACTCAATCTAGATATCATATTCTGATAATTGAAAAATGACACCTGAACATTGAAATCGAACCCGGAATCTTTGGCTTAGTACGCCAAGGCTTTAACCACTGATCTATCCAAGAATCGTCCCGTGTTCAGGGTCCCGGGCTCGATTCCCATGTCCAGGTGTCATTTTTCAGTTATCAGAATATGATAAATGTAGTCTATTGAACTATACAACTGAAGAAGTGTATATTAAAGGTATAGTTACTGAACCCTTTACGTGTAATCAATATTCTTAATTTTCTTCTGGGCAGGTCGAGCTAACTCTATGAAACTTCAAAACGCTCACACACATAATGGGGTGTACATTTGGTCCAAACCATTTTCCAAAAATAAATGTGAATTATTTTTAATATCTATTCTACATAAATACATTCTAGAATAAAATTAACAAAGCTGTTTTTAAAAAGTTAACTTTTTCGTGTTTTATTTAAAATATTTCAAGGGATGTAATTATATTTTTTAACTTAGAGTAAAATATATTTATTTTATACTTTGTTTAACACTATTACTACAGACACCATAAAACCACCACATAATATTTACATATTAAGATATTATTAAATTTAGAGCGTTGTTAAACTGGAATATAATGTAAATTTTCATATAAAAAAGATTATATTGCTATCACCAGATGCACTTCGCATACGTTGCATTATTCCACTATGATGAAGCTTATAAGATAGGGCCTTCCTACCACGAATAATTATCTGTAGAACGTGGGCAGACAAATCCCTTCTTACCACGAATCATTCTCTGGAGAACGTGGGCAGACAACTCCCTTCCTACCATGAATTATTTTCTGTAGAACGTGGGCAGACAAATCCCTTCTTACCACGAATCATTCTCTGGAGAACGTGGGCAGACACACTCCCTTCCTACCACGAATCATTCTCTGGAGAACGTGGGCAGACAACTCCCTTCCTACCACGAATCATTCTCTGGAGAACGTGGGCAGACAACTCCCTTCTTACCACTAATCATTCTCTGGAGAACGTGGGCAGGCCACTCCCTTCCTACCACGAATCATTCTCTGGAGAACGTGGGCAGACATCTCCCTTCCTACCACGAATCATTCTCTGGAGAACGTGGGCAGACAACTCCCTTCCTACCATGAATTATTTTCTGTAGAACGTGGGCAGACAACTCCCTTCATACCACGAATCATTCTCTGGAGAACGTGGGCAGACCACTCCCTTCCTACCATGAATCATTCTCTGAGAACGTGGGCAGACAACTCTCTTACTACCACGAATCATTCTCTGGAGAACGTGGGCAGACAAATCCCTTCCTACCACGAATCATTCTCTGGAGAACGTGGGCAGACCACTCCCTTCCTACCACGAATCATTCTCTGAGAACGTGGGCAGACAACTCCCTTCCTACCACGAATCATTCTCTGAGAACGTGGGCAGACAACTCCCTTCCTACCACGAATCATTCTCTGGAGAACGTGGGCAGACAAATCCCTTCCTACCACGAATCATGCTCTGGAGAACGTGGGCAGACCACTCCCTTCTTACCACAAATCATTCTTTGGAGAACGTGGGCAGACCAACAGTAAGATGTTTTAAATTGCTAGTGCAAGACAAGATAAACTGACAACTGACAAGCTGCTATTCCTTATTTTGTGACATTTACTAGACGATAGCAGCCATCCGAGTTGGCTCGGTGTGAGCGTGCTCTGTTGCTGTGATTGATTTTGATTAGGGATAGACCATTGGCCAGGTTTAATAAGGTCATCCCCATGAGAGTTAAACCATACCCTTCATTTCTTTACATATGATGTTGCATTTCATATTTATTACTCTTTTCTTGCTTCCACATTTTGATTAATCGATTATAAAAATTGTGATTAAAGTAAAAATATAAACCATATTGGTTATTGTCTATTTTTTATTATTTATTTTACAAACTAGCCACTAACCCATGAATATAAAATGTTGCAGTATTATGCTAAATATGTATATATGTTTAAAATTATATGTTTATAAGGTTAGGGTATTATCCTAATCAGCTTCACTCAGATGTCAGTAGGATGAGATTTTTTTTTAACAAACAATGTGGCTTTCCGTCTTTTCCCCTTGCTAGTGACGAAGTGGATTTACGCTGTTTCCTCAGGTTAATTTCATATTTTAAAATCATTGAACTTCAAACCCGAATATTGGTGCCTTAGGAAACATATTGATAAAAGAGAATTGCCTTTAAATTTTTGGAAATTCATAAATTCAACATTGTAAATTAATGTCTTTGGTGACTTTTTAATAAAATGGAAATTAACTTATGGAATTTTTGTATGTGTTAATTTTAAAATTATTTTAATATGTAATAAATAGTCAACACACCAGCACTAGAACATTCCAACAAATGCACATACATTTTTACCCGGTAAGTAGAATGAAATTATATAGGTTATAAAAAAATCACTTTGATGGCCATGAATTCTAAGTCGTCACTCTAGTAATAAACTAGACTGACAATGACGGGTATATTTGGGTTATATCCAGGTAGGGTGTACTGAAAATGGATTCTCCTTAATGGTTTTCCACTATTATTATTATTATTATTATTATTATTATTATTATTAGCACCGCGTCTTACTACCCGTTCGGGTTATACGCACTTACGCTAATGTGTAATGGTAGGGGTGATTGTGAGATGAAATGAAGGACCTACAGTTTAACGTGGAATCCGAACCACGGTGGTAGCCTGGCATTCCCCACATTCACAAGATGTCTTGTCAGAGGTGAAGGAAGGGTTTGGCTATCAAATAAATTTGTGCCGGGACCGAGGATTGAACCCCGGCCGCCAACACAGAAGTCTGACACCTTACCCCTAGACCGCCAGGTCACCTTCTTTTCCACTATTCCTAAACTCAAATGTATGTATACTTCCTCTAAATTAACCTTCCTAATATCTATCACATTAGAGTTATTAGGCGTATAACCCAAATAAATAGTAAGACGTAGGGATAAAATATGTATTATGTATGCATAGTGGTCACACTATCTGAAGCAGTGACTTACAGTTTGGGGGTTGTAATACTTTTTGCGGTTATAGCTTTATATTTTACATTTTAAAGTGAACATAATGATTATAGGAAGGTTCAAAATTCAATAAGAAAATGTAAGCATTTAAAATGATAACTTTAAAGCCCCTTTTATGGTTACTTCTGGATATCCAACTCTGACAGTTGTTCTCTGACTCATTTATTTTATCAGTCTCGTGTTTTAGTGAGAGGCGCTACTAGCATAACTTCCAAAATACCCTTCAGGATCGTTATTTCTCTTTTAATACATCTTAAGTCTCATTCCTTAGTCAATATATAAATAACTTTATAAATAATGAAATAGAGCATTTGCAATTATCGTCAAATACGTTTAGTTTGTCATTAATGAAGTTAGGATTAAAACTCCATCCGGGGTTAACGGAGTTAATTTTTAATAAATGCCTTCCCTCTTCTCCCTTTCTGTAAATAAAGACATTGATTATTATGCTATAATTAATTTGGAAGTCTTTATAAGTTCTTTGTCATGCAATTTAATATTATCTTAAGAGAGTATGTACATTTTCTAAACACCAATTTTAGAATGTTACAAATAAACAACTTCCTCTATAGCTTTTTTTTTTCTTTTGTCTTGAAATATGTATTAAGATTGTGATGAATGTTGGAAACAGGAAGGAAATAAGACTCGTTTAAATACTCTTAAAATGCAGCGGTATTATGTCATTTATTGTTTTTTGAGGTTAAAGCTTTATTTTATATCAACATCATTTTCATGATTTTATCGAGTATCAGAAGTGGTTTTCAATAATATGTTAGTTGCGAGTTTTAATATTCTAGATAAGTGAATATCCATAACACTTAAACTTTGACGCGGCAGTAATAAACAAATTATTGTTGATATTTTTAATACCAGATCAAATGTATCAATTTAACATAGTAATTTCGACATATTAAAAAACTTTTATGGATAGTCCCAATTATGTGTAAAATGTATAGTTTTGAATTTCTAAAATATTTTAATGAAAACATTTAGAAAACATATTAAATTAAAGGTATAATATCTTATTTTAAATTTAGAACTATATAAAAATGTCAAAAATAGTTTTTTTTATTTTGGTTAACTTTCATATATTCACAATTTAAATTCACTTTCAAACCATTTAGGGATATTGACTTTTATCTGTCCAAGGACCTTGGCACTGATGGCCGATAGTACTTTGTAAAGGGAATTTACAACGCGCGGTGAGAATTCTACTTCATAAAATCCAACTAAAATTCTCGGGGACATAAAAATTGAGTTAATAAAATTTAAAACAGAAATTTCAGTATTTAAACGCCTCGCTAGCTTCTCTATTTTCAATATGACCTTATTGTTGTCATCTAAAATATCAACAAAATTTTGCAATTTATGTAGGATTGAATCAGAATTTGTGTCAAGTAATTCATCTAGATTTATTTCACCACCAGTTTTGCAAGTTTCGTTTCCTTCACAGAAGTTACCAGGAATAAAACCTTCTAGAATCACGTTCACAAATCCCCTAAAAAGCATACCTCTGTTGTCATAGCTGTTCTTCAATGCTTCAATGATAGTTTGCAAATCACCTTTCTCTACTGTGGAGATTCCTAAGTAGTTGCTTAAGTTTCTTGGGCCACAAAGAGCTGAACCTACTCCAAATACAAGCTTACCTATACTTCTGGAGAGATGATTTATATTATGCTTGGCAGCAAGTTTGAGAAACTTATTCTCTTTAAGTACAAAGTTGACCATTACTCTATTGGCTGCTTCTAAGAATATCACCCCTAAATGTATATCACTTTCATTGAAATATGAGCTTATTGAGTTTAACAATTTGCCTGCAGCACTATAATCATCGTATACACGTAAATAATGAGTAATGAAATCTATACTTTTTTGGACAGCTTCCATAGATACGTTAATTTTACTATTAAATTTGAATATTGTCAAGGATGGATCTTTTCTAACGAATGCTAGGGCCTCGTAAATTACCCGATTGGCTTTCATACTGTTCTGGAAGTATACAGCCCAAAGGAGTTTTATTGTATTTATCTCAGTGGCGGTCAACTCCCCGAAATTATCGGCGTATAGTTGTTGTGTAAAACTTTCAAACTCTTCAGGTGGCATTCCAATTGAATTGTTGGTTTGGGGTGCATTCGATGTTAATCCTGGCAGTTGAATGGTATCATACACTGAGATCGAGCTCCTACTTTCCCTTGGAGCAAATGTTCCATTTAAATTAACCATATTCATGCTTGAAGGTAAATCTGAAGATTTTGAATAAGCAATTTCTTTACTGAGTTCAAATGCACTAGTTTGATTCAGATTAGTTGATCTTATATAGTTAAAATCACCCTTATTGTTTTCAGGGGGCTCTGTCGATAACGTCATTCTCTCTGGGATATGGGTTTCTGACTTAATAGTATAGTTACTAGTATGATTAAGGCTTTGAGTACTATTTTTTACTGTGGTTATTAGGGTGGATATTGAGCTCAGCAGTGCGTTTATTGGGTGACTTTCTTTCCTAACATATGTTCTAGAAAGATTTCTTAACGTCAGATCAAGATGCGATAAAATATTGTTCAAAAGACTATCGTTTAAGGACTTGTTACTCTCTGAGTTTGTCTTCTGTGCATTTGGTTGTTTTGTATGTGTCGAACTTTTGTTTTCATTAATATCGCTATATTTGAGTGCATTAGTGATTAATGCAGACATCAAGTCTTTAGTTTCACTATCTAAACTTGTCATTAGCTGTGCGTCATCCTTAACGTTCTTCGTAACAGTTTCCCTTAAGGTTATTATATTAGGCAAATAATCTTCAGAACTTTTTTCAGCACTATTATTATTGTTGTTGTTTTCTACTAATGCTGTTAATATAATGGCCTCATCCTTAAAGTAATCTGTAAGACTATCACCAACAAAGGTAGGATGCATATTTTCACCTACAGTTGTAGTTTCTAGTTTCGAATTTACATTAGTAAGTTCTTTATAAACTGGAACCAGACTGGATTCTGTGCTGGCAAATTGATTGTAACTTTGTAAAGATATTTCTGTTGGAGAAGAATACAAATTATTATTTAATGTTGTTGTGTATTCTACAGAGGGTATTAAACTTATTGTATTAATTGTGGTTGTGCCATAACTAATATTGTCGAATAAATATTGGTTCTCACTTACGAAACTAGCCCAAAGAGCTTTTAAGGAATCATCACCATATGATTCATCTGATCCACCATCAAGTTTGTGTGTAATTGCATCCGACTCATTTTGGAAACCTAACAATACACTTTTTGACAATAACTCACTTTCAGTGTTTTTTTCTGAAAAATCATTTTTGAGTTTTCGATTAAGTTTTTCTTCGTGTTCCAGAAAGGTTGTCAGGATTTTCAAATCTTCCTTCGTGCTTTCTTGATGTGACTCAGTTCGAGGTGAGTCCAAACTTGACTTTCGTTCATTTATCTTAGATTCTTTTGTTTTATCACTGAGTGTAGCTGAATAAAATAAATGAGTTACAGGTATGGGGCTATCAGTTGCTCTAAGTTTTTCTAAACCGTTTCTAAAGGCTTCCTTGAATTTCTTCCAGGCCGTCTTTAAATCTTTGTCATCAAGTTCTTCATGTAGACGTTCTAAAAACAATTGTTTCAGTGTAGACATATTGACTTGAGCCAGGACATTTTCACCGTCTTCCTGAGAATTTTCATCCCAGTCACTCATGTCATTTGTTTCCGAGGTATCCTCGTATGATTCCAAATTTTCATCGGGGGTTATTTCTTTTTGGGATGTAAGATTCATTTTATGTATCAATTTTGCGTTGATATGCTCAAGTTCTTCAAAATCTTCATCCCACTTTTCGGAATCTGTTACTAGTTCTTCATATGAGCTTCCCCAATCATTAACTGCCATTTCCTCCGTTCTTGAAAGCTCGTAGTTGTCGGGATACAATTCCGTGGTTGAGCTAGTAGCATAATCGGTTAGTACAATAGCGTTCTTTTCAGCTTCACTAAGTGTTTGAACCAAGATCTTGCTATTATTATTTAATGCATTGTCCAATAACACTCTAGATGTGCTTGTTTCACTGGGGTTGAGCTCAGTCTTAACAATAAACCCTTTATTTGATTCTTTAAGTTCATATTCTATATTTTCCTTTTGATAAGGTATATCTATTTCTGTATTTGTTTTATCCATAGATGTACCCTGAGATATATTATCACTTCTATTGCTAAAGTTCTGTGAGGAAATTTTGCCAACAAGTTTAGCCCATGTTTCTTCTGACATTGGCTGGAAATTTGAAAAAAATGAATGTGAATCTTCCGATTGCTTTTCATATTTGTTAACTGGGGTGTTTTCTGTAGGTTCAGTATTACTTTCATACTTTCGGGTAATGGTCTCTGGTTCAATAGGTTTGGCTACTGTTAATATTTCAGATTGAAAGTCTTTATATTCAAAGTTTTTAGTTGTGTACTCTTCCATTGTTGTTGTTTGGGGTAGATTTTGATTATGAATTGAACTTTTTCCAATTACAGGATGTCCGCTTAATCCTGGTGTAGGCCTATTGCTCTCTAAATTATTTTCTTCATACACACTGAGAGGATGTTCTTTGATTATCTTCATTTGATAATCTCGTAATATTTCCAAACTTTCCAACGCATGGTTAATATCACTTAATATAGATTTAAACATTTGGTCGACTTCATATTTTGATTCAAATATTTTCAAAGGGCGTATTTTATTTCTCTGGTTGGTTTGAGATGCCACATTATAGGGAAATCCTGCTAAGCCTGAAGATAGATAAGTCGTATCCTTAGCACGGTTTCTATCTGTGGTGGTTAGTAAGGGGTAATCAAACATTCTAGTAGAGAAGGGATTTACATGGCTTTTAGGTTCGGTAATCTCTTTATACAGTAATGACATATTCTTCTTTAAAATATTGGTTTGTATACACTTGTTTTTTAAAATGTCATATAAATTTACCTTAGGTCTTTTAATCAGTACTTGCTTGGGTAATATATCCACATGATGTCCTCTAAGCTCCAGTCTTGAAGGGGAATTAAATCGTAGTGACTTCAACTGAGGTAAACTACCTCGTCTTGTCTGGGATAATATCTGATTATACACTTCCGCCAAAGAATGCGGGCTATGTTTCTTCAATCTACGGACCAAGGTTTCACTGTTAGTATCCGAGAAATTATCTGAATCTTTCATAGTACCCTCATTGATGTAGTTGTACAAGTGTTGGGGTGGAGGTTCGTATCTGTACGGTCGTATATCCGGCTGTTGCTTCTCCCAGAGGATGAGGGGTATCCTACCGATGGACGCACGAGGGGGTTGATCAGAGTACCAGTGTATCCCCGATGTCCCGACGAACAGAGCACACAACACCAACACAGAGTAAAGCATTGTCAGATACTAACACGGTCACGCGACCATTAATGGTATATATACACACACTCATACTTATGGATAGAAACGTACACTACTCCCAACAATATTTCACAATGATATAGGTCTCAAAGTTGAGATTGATGGGTGATGAAGGAGGGTGACGGTTGATTAATTTTGTTTAACATAACAGTCTTGATTTCCACAATAAAATGAACCATTTTAGTGTATGGGGAACTTCTAATAAATGTGTATTAACGGCCATATTAATACGTTATTGATTACATATAAAACCATGTAGCCTACTTTTAAGTGTTGTTTTGTAAGGGCTTAGTACACCATTGGGAGTTTTAGAAGCTTTAGCTTCCCTTATAGGGAACGCCACACCCTTTGTACAACACCGTATAATATATTGATTGAAGCACTATATTTCAAAACCAAGGTTTCTTTTGAAGATGTTAGCTTTTGTTTGAAACACAATTAAACGACGATATCATGCACTTCTGAGAATATTCGCAATTTATATCAATTAGAAGATTGATCGACTAAGGGTTAATTGATTTTCATTTTTCTTTAATTTATTTGGGGTATTTAGCGTGAACTCTCTGTATCAATTGATTCCATCAACACACGACTTATAAACTAACTTAAACCTAGTATAGACACATCATACAGTACCCAGACGTTAGTTCATAGCTGTGAAAGAGAAAACCACATTTTACCAATGATAAATGTAGCGGCCGTGCCAGAAATCGAACTCGGGACTCTTAGCTCAGTATACGGACACGCTATATATTGAGCTAAGGTGTTGGACATAACATATATAATGTATAGCTTGATTTGGGTGATGGGCGTGCACACTTAGCTTACCCTGAATGGTAGAATGCTAGCTTTGCTTGTTTCCACTATGGTACAGCTTATATGATAGGGACATAATGGAGTTTGTAAAGGTAAGTTTTGGCCGCAAAATAAGTTTACATTCCATTTACCCTGAAAGTTGGCAGTAATAGTCTTACCTTGGCCGATTACACTATGGCCCTATCATCTAAACCGGGCCATAGTGTATTCCTTCAGGGTAAACTGAGTTTACATCACTTCTTATTATATTATAAATAAGAAGATAATTAAGTTAAACATTTAATCATTTATCCTTGAAGTGTGTGTTCTAGAAATAACTCCACACCAAAAAGAGCGTAACAAAAATATATACAAATTTAAACTTGAAATATATCTCGAGTTTAATAAAACTTATATAAATTATAGCTGATTCCCGTTGCCTGAAGGATTTAATGTCTAACTAGTATAGTTAAATGCGACCAGCCCGTGTCGGTAATTATACGTGCTGCTTAATAAAATATGTACCTATCAGGGGCGTAATCAGGAGGGCTATGAGGGAGATACAGCCCCCAACATCTAAAATAATCTAAATAATTAACTACCAACAAAAGAAGTAACAGAAAACACACAAGTTTCACACAATGTTTCTGTAAGTCTACATTAATATATCTTAATATTGATATTGAAAAGTGATAATAGATATGAAAGATTATTTTGTATAATTAGATGGTGTTTGGTCGATAATTAAATAGATTGATTGAAGCAGTTTCGTGCCAATTCATTACTAATTGTACAATTTTGTAAACTGCAAGGTTCACATGAACTAGATTGGTGGATATGAGCAAGAACAGTAATTGTTGCATTTGTGTCAAGTTTGTTTATCCGGTTATTTATTGTCACTTTTGTTTTGTTTGTTTTAAAGAGCCGTGGTTTGAGACGTGTGTGTGTGTGTGTGTGTGTGTGTGTGTGTGTGTATGTGTAGATATAGATTTTCCCTACTAATATTTAAAAATTTGTTTGATTTCTTGGCTTGAGTTTCTTTCACCTACCGAAATGAAATCCTGCATACACCCCTGGTAACTATTCAAAGTTTAATTTGTGTGTATGTCATAAAGGTAAATGCAGATTGTTGCAAAAGATTATATAATATCCTTAAATCTAAAAACAGATAAAAAAATTAAAAAACTTTTAATAAACTTCAAAAATCTATAATATAAAATCCACGCTGTGTTTGTCTCTCTTCCCTTCCAGAGGTCTATTTCATAGCTCTCAGTGAGCTAAAAGGTTGAAATTTGGCACGGAGTTTCCTTGGAGCTCAAAAATTATATGAAAATTCCAAAACTTAAGAATGTATTAAAGAAACTGACTTTGTGACTCCAAAAATTCTTCATGCCAGCCCTATGGATCAAAAAATTAAATTCGTTCAATCGCGCATAAATTCGTTTTCACTAAGTTTCAAACACTTACGATCAAATACATTTTGTAATTATTATTGAAATTCAAGTAGTCTGACCCTGAATATATATATATATATATATATAAATAAATGGCATTATAAAATTGAAAATTTTTATTTACTAATTAATTATCAATTTATTTTTATATCTTGTGGCTTTTTTTCAAGGCGAGTAATTCATATTCCGCCATTAATATTTTGAAATTCAAATCAACTGAACTTCAATTGGTGCTCAAATGGAAGATAGTGGAAGGATGAAATGAGGGAGGGAGGATTTCCAAATTGCCAGAAATGAAAGCATAAACTACTTATCAGTGTGGGGTAGAAGATTGTAATTTTCCGGACAGGTGTAAGGATCTGATCAAACCGTAATAAAGTTTTGAACATTCTTTAATTTAAACACAAAGGATATTGAAATAAAAAGGTTCCCCTCTAAATTTCAAAAAATAAAAATAAAAATTGGTAGATGCAGTATAAAATTTAAATTTTTTCACTAAATATAAAGTTTCAAAACCCAAATAACTAGATAAGATTGTACATTTAAAATTTAAATTGGCGGTATGGAAAAAATTTTAAGGGATGGCAATTTACAGAATTAAAGTTATCAACCATTTATCTGTGAGGTGAAAAATTGAGATTTTGTAAGAAGGCAGGGAGAAAGCACCAAAATCCTAATATATTTAAATTTTGAAATTACAAATTTGGAGGGTTGTTGTGGAGGTAGTGAAGTTGAGGATCAGAAGAAATTTCCAAATTTACAGAATGACCCATCTTTTAATATGAATAAAATATAAACTTCACAATTAACTATAAAAGTATGAAAGTTGTTTATTTTAAAATTAAAATCTCCGTTGAAGGAGAGATAAGAATTTCAAAAACTAATATAAGGTTTAAATTATGAGGGATAGCCAGCGCACTCCAGTATCACTAAGGTAAGTGTGCTGGATATCCCTCATAATTCAAACCATGATTCAGACTAGTGCTTTGTTCCAAAAAATTAATATAAAAATTTCTCTAAGTGTGGTAGAAAATTTAAATTTCTCAAGGTATTAAGAAAATGTCCCCAAATAATAAAAGGTAAAAAAATCGAAAATTTAAATTTCAAATTTGTTTCCAAAAGACAGGGTATCAACATTTCTGACCCAATAGAAAATATAACTTCTTACTAGGTAATAAAAAAAATCGAAAATTTAAATTTCAAATTTGTTTCCAAAAGACAGGGTATCAACATTTCTGACCCAATAGAAAAAATAACTTCTTACTAGGTAATAAAATTGAAGTTTAACATTCAATTGAAAGGTTTGGAAATAAAAAAATTAGGGGTCTGGGAAATGAATGAAAAGTGTGAGAGGGGAGGGGGGGGCGGGGGTGCCTCAAAACTTCTCAACTAATATAAATAAAAAATAATGATTTATTAGACAGTTTGAATATTGTAGTTGCAGACAGAAAATACTAAAAATATAAGTGATAAAAAATAAAGATTATCTTATAAGGTATCCATATCGCTATTATCACATAGCTAAATATCGAATAATAAACTATTGCATGATACAGGAGAAGCTAAGTAATGAAAATATACAACTTATTGTGGCGTAGCTTGGCGAAGAGTGATGCTCTTTGGGAAACCATGATGCTCATTTAATCATATGTATTTAATAGTAGTATATTATTTCAGTTAACTATTTTATTGTAATATTAAATGAATAATGAAAATTTTTTAAATTTAAAATAAGTACAAACTTCCTGGTGAAGATAAGCTTAAATACATGTATTTTATATAAACTCATTAGCTGATCAAAATTTATCGAGAGCAACTTTCATCGTGACAAAGTTATTGTGAAACAAATTTCGAAATAATAAAGACATATTTATTAATTTAACAGTCTTTGCGAATGAATCTTTTCCAAGGTATATTAAAATCTAGTACCAGTTACATTTCATTACCAAAGAGACACATAAAGATGAAATGATTTATTAGCCATAAATCTATGTTTTCTCATTGTTCGAAGGAAACTTTAAATCATTGAGATTGTCTTACACTTTATTTCTTATTTCATTATAATTAATAAAGCATATCTTTTCTCATTGATGATAATCATGTTTCTTTCGTACATTGTCTTAACTAATCTATTTATATAATTTCACTGATGGGGTAGCGTTGAAAAATAATAAGCCTAGTGTAGAGTCAATATAACCACATTTGCTTGTCTTGAATTTTAACCTTAACCTCTACAGTAATTAATTATTTCCATTTTAAATATGGTGTATTACATTATGTTGTTCTTAAATGGAGTAATTGCAGAAAGTATTCACAGCAAATTACTCTTATTTAGGCTATATATACATACATATTTACATATATATATATATATATATTAAAGGTATTTTAAACATTCAGCACTAGGGATATTAATGTATTAATCTACATATTTTGGAATGAAAAAATAAGGCGAGTATATTAATCTCATATTTACCTCTAGAACCAATTAGAAAACATCAGTCAACAGAATCATTTAAGTGGCTGAATGGTCAAAGGTGTCACTCTTATCTCAGACTGGTTTGCTAATGATGGGAGATCGGGGCTTTAATCCCGGTTGCTCCTACTGGAGGAGATGGTTTGTCCTAAATATTTAGCCACTCTCTTTCCACGCAAATTTAGTTACATTATCTTTAAAATGCTTCTTTCCTCAGCCCTACTGTATTAGATTAGCTATCATAAATGCATGTAGCCTGAACAGGATAAAAAATAAAATAGATAGAACGATTTATCTTAAAAATACATTTACTAAAAGCTCTTAAGACTTGAGAAACAAAATAATAAGTCTATACATTGTTGTAGAAACACTACACCAAATATCATAATTAAAATAAGATTCACAATACTGTTATTTACACTATGGCATAAGGAACAAGTAGCACTGTTACAGAAAAATTGAGAAAAGAGAAATATCATTGGTCATCAAAGAGCTTAATAATAAAATTCATTTTCCAAGACCTGAAAATATTGGTTTTATAAAAATATAATTCAAACAAAAGATTTTTTATTACTATAACTACAACTTTACAATGATAATTTATTTCGTACCCCAAATAGTTGCGGAGAAATTATTAAAATTGGAAAATTTCCCCTCAAAGCTATTTTCATGAGAAAATGAAGAGTTACCATCTTATTTATAATAATAAAAAATAGTATCTAGATATAAAATTTAATCAAAATCATTAAAGTGAATTTTAAGAAAATCGATTTTTTTTCTCTTTTTACTCTTCAGTAAACTATCCTTATTTTTATTGTTGGCTATCTAATTACAAACACCCATAGGGGAGGGCCTCATGAAAACGCCAGATACCATGTTTTAACCCTTTTTCTTAAGCAGATTCGGCTCTAGCCTGAGGTAACGACAGAAAAACGGCATTTTGAAAATAAATATTTTGGTTTTAGGGAGTCATGAATCATCAACATTTATCAAAATC
>CABFOV010007934.1:7335-17400 GCA_902141375.1 Timema poppense
GGGGGGGGGAGAGATGGTTCTAAAGTGACGTTCCTTCTCCTATCTATCTGCCCCGAGTGTAGTCCCCTGCACAACCATCTTTATTGTACATATAACTCCCCGCAACTAGTGTAATTACACACACAAATTAGTTACATCACGGTTCATTTAACTCAAAATGAGCATACAATAGTATTTATAGAATATTCTCCAGCCGAGATGCCACAATAGAATGTAAACAACATAAATGATAGCTACATATTTAAATATATTAATGATTTTATTCGTATATGACCTGCCTCGGTGGCGTAGTTAGCTAAATGCACAAGTTTCGTGTTGAGCTAGACTGCTGAGTACGAGAGATCGAAGATTGAATCTCGCTCGGGTGAACTGAGGGTGCTTTTACCTAAATGGTTTTCCACTCTCCCTCTAAGCAAATGCGGGTTCACTTCCTCTATATTCAATCTTACCAATTTCTAGCCCATTAGCGTAATTAGTACTTATGTGTATAACCCTAATGGATAGTAGGACGCGGTGCTAAGTATATTCGTATATGTACAGTATTAATTGTAAAACTGAATTGTATATCCTTTAATGTAAAAGTTTCTTCGTCCAAATGTGGTATAATAGTTTATTATTTTCACACCATAACACTTTAATTTATCAGAGACATATTTTTGCACAAGAACATTGAAAGAAACCTTTAAATATGTCCCCTCACAATCAAGCAGACGACAAACTTGAGCATCACACTTTGGTCCCTGCAAGGGGTGTGTTTATATCCATCCAGTAGGCTTATAGTATAAAGATCACTGGGTAGAGTAGATTAATTAGCATTAATTAGTAGTAGGTTAATTTAAGTAAACTTACAAGTACTGCAAATTGAAGGAAAATAAACTATTTAATTATATTATTAGATTGATGGTTATTTTGACAACATACCAATCTAAACTTATTTTCCCAAAAATAACCTTCAGAAGACATGTACCTACATGTGGAAAAAGAAAAACAACAACACATGAAGTAGTTTCGGACCCATTTATTGAACAGAGTAATGAGTTGGTTTTGTTCAAACAAACTAGAGTTTGATTTGTTTTAAGTAGTATAGTGACTACAGAAGACTAACCTGTGAGATGTGAGTCCAGTGAACTATCGCATTCGACCAATGGAATAAAAGTGTTAGGAGTGTAACTGTGGCCTCGCCCGAGAGCAAGACCGCATGACCTGCCCTATAGGGCCACATACGGCGGGCCCAGAGTCCAAGAGCGCGCCTGAACGGTTTTAAGTACCTACTTATTTACATGTATTTCTGGTTGTTATCATTTTTCATTCATTTAACTGTTAAAATCCATGGACTGTAAAGTTATGCTCGTTTAATTCTTACCTAAGGAGTCATGCTGTTTTGAAATTGGGGCACAATTCTCAGCTCATTGGTTGAGTGCTGCAGAGGTAAGGTATATGGTAATGACGGTGCAAATTGCACCCCTCACATTTTTTCTTCCTTTTCCTGTCATCCCAGTACGTTGCAGTTCACCCGACTAATGATCCTAAGAAATCCTGGCGAACCAACCCGGCTCCGCCAACTGACTGCTAGTCCCAATGAGAGGAAATGTGACACCGCAATAGAAATAGCGAAAGAATTTTAGTAATATTGTCTGAATCAATATCTTTAAATAAGGAATTCTGGTAATATTGTCTGAATCAATATCTTTAAATAAGGAATTCTGGTAATATTGTCTGAATCATTATTTTTAATTATTTTTTTTATACCGTGTCTTACTACTCATTTGGGCTATAAGTTTTATGTACTAATTATGTAAATGATTTTAGAGATTAGGAAGGTTATTAATTATAGGAAGTGTATCCACGTTTTCGTGTAGGAAGAGGGAAAAACCACTCTCAAAACACCCGATCGAGATTCAAACCTCGAGATCTCCCCGTCATCGGCAGTCTAGTCTACTGCGAGAGTAGTGCGTTAGACCATGCGGTCACCGAAGCGTGCATTTTGAATTGAATTTAACATCATTGATAGTTATATCTTTTAATTCCCATATTTTATAAATGACATATAACGTACGTGGCAATACTTCATATTATGAGAAAACTTTATTTATTATATTCAATAATTTTTTAACTTTTTTTATTTCAAATTAGCTACCTCATGTTCAATGCAATAATCAATCACCTTATCTAGAAAGTTTCTCATACCAAATATTATTTATTTATATTTAATATAAAAGACTCCTCCTATCTTTTACATTAATCTTTTCTCAAGACCAAGCTTATAACCATTTATTTTGTTCTCACGGGGTTTGGTTCCTTCACGTTAATCATCATAACTACCTTTCGAGGTAGGCTTAAAACCATTTATTTCTATGCATATATCAGAATTTAACTGTCAGGGGAAAGGGAGTGAGAGGGAGGGTAAGTGGGTTTTATGATCTCTCAGTCTTCCTATAAATTACGATTTTAATTATTATTATTATTATTATTAGCACCGCGTCTTACTACCCGTTCGGGTTGTACGCACTTACGCTAATGTGTAATGGTAGAGTGATTGTGATATGAAATGGAGGACCTACAGTTTAACGTGGAATCTGAACCACGGTGGAGGCCTGGCATTCCCCACATTCACAAGATGTCTTGTCAGAAGGTGAAGGAAGGGTTTGGTAATCAGATAACTCTGTGCCGGGACCGAGGATCGAACCCCGGCCGCCAGCATAGAAGTCTGACACCTTACCCCTAGACCGCCAGGTCACCCATGATTTTAATTAAAGTTGAAATTAATGAGGTACAAATATGACATAAAGGAATATATATATATATATAAAAGGGCAACCTAGCTCGTCCATAGGGGCCAAGACCTACCAACACTTTTTGAACAAAATTTGTTTTTATAAAAAAAACATTAATGTGAAGTGGAAGGCCATTCATTCTCTATAGTCAGTGAACTATTAGATTTGCTATACGGTATTAAAGTCCCAAGATAATTCATTCCTTGCTTAAATAATTAGCACGCGACTGTACCAGTGCTCGAGGCTCAAATTACTACATTTAGAATCTTGCATTGGCCAGCCCCTCTCAGATAAGCGCCGGCGTCCAGTGGGCGATATCTCTCAAGGTCATTCCGCCGCAAGCTCAAAAGTAGCTAATCGGGCCAGACTGAGCGATTCAGCGATTCAATAAAGATAGTTTATATTTTTGTTTTAGTGTGTGTGTCTTTATTTTAGTATATGTTAACGACCCAATAAATAAGGTGACGTGTGAACGTGATTGATTAAAATTAATAAAGTAGATTCTTTATTAAAAACTCTTGTTTTTTCCCCATTAAAACTGTAAGAAAACCTTGAAATTAAAAGGTTAAGAGCACATCTGCCTATTTACTTTACATTTATGCAGGTGAATGACAAGAAAAAAAAAAAACTTTTTCTAATGCTTGATTTGTTAAAAAAAAAACTTGGTTAATTGTGAGTGAAGAAAAACATAGCTTATTTTGTTGAATTTAGATCGAGAAAAGGATAAGATATACACCAGAAAGCTTTACAGGAGTTTTACTGAACACCTTGAGCCAGGTTGTGTCCTCGGGCAGTGGGTAGTGATAGCTTCCTTTTTAAGTGAAACAACTCGTATTCAAATTTTTCATCGTAAAGGTGTAGTAGTCTGTACACAATAGTTCAAGTACCAGCTTCCCCCCAACTCAACCCTTTTCCCCTCTCAACAACCTTGCCAACAACCATATAAGTGTTGTAGCTAGATTAGTACCAGAAAGTTGCTAGATTGTCGCTAAACAAAAAATTAAGTCATCAGGTTTGTCACCAAACAAAAGAATTATGCAGCCAGGGTGTGGGTGAGCAGTGATTCACCGCTTGGGATGCATTTGAGGACAGTTGGCAACAGGGGAGTGAGGTGATCCCTGGACCTGGAACCATGTCTGTGTGATTTGTGAATGACGGAGAGATAGTTTAGAGCTCTTCTGTAGGCCGGAGAAATGTATTATGCGCTCTTGCCGTACAATAGTTTAAAAATCAAAAAAATTCTACAACATTAAAATTTAAAATAATGAAGATGAACTTGACAGAAAACTAAGGAAGTTGCCAGATTAGTTGCTAGGCAATAAAGATGAAAATAAGTAGTTTCAGAAACGTAAAAGTTGCTAGGTCTAGCGACAAAGGCAGTAAATTGGTAACACTGTTTGCCAACATTCACTTGAACAAAGCGGACCACTGCAATTTATGTTTTCTTTATAAATCCCAAGTTTGAGGGGTTGGTTTATAGGAAGAGAAAGTGGGCGCTACCTGAACCTAGCTTTGTGAAAAGCCAGTTTATTAACACCTGAAGGTATTTTTTCTGATCTCTAGTAAAATCATATTTAAAGTGAACTGTTTTTAAAAATGTCTGCTTGATATTGGTATCGTCACTTGGAACTGCATGTATCATTCCCCATGTTAAAGGACTAACACTATCTTAATGAGTGCAGCCATTTTAACCTGGAGGATGTAGTTCTTCTGTTTAACTTGTCTGTGAATCAGACTTATGAATTTATATTTAAAAGATCTACCGCTATGCACATTAAATGTACTGATAGAATACTAAATTTGTAAAAGGGACATAAATAATAACTTTGATACATTATATACCTTGTCAAAGTACTATTGATGGACCAACAATAGGATAAACTTTTTAAGTTTTTACAATATTCGACTTTGAGAAGACTCTGAGAATTTATTTCTTAACATTTTTATAGAGATTTTTTCATATTTCTTACACTGGAAAACTAAGAATATGTAATCACAAGGCCTAAATTGTGAGGCTTGCTTGTTTAATATTGTTGTGTTGTGGGTTGTGAATGACAAAACGAGTGTTGCAAGGTGTTTTGTGGGTTGTGAATGACAAAACGAGTGTTGAAAGGTGTTTTGATTAGTTAGTAAACAAATAGAACATATGTTCTGACAATAAAACAGTGTGTCAGCATTCCTTGCGGTAAATCAGGCCAGAAGGCAGAATAAGAAGTGGTGGATAGCAGATAACAGGGCTGACTAACCACCATCGAGTCTTGGGGGTGGGAGGTCACTCTGCCCGTTTTGGAGGCTACCCGGGTCAGGACGCCGGCACATCGGTACTTGTATTGGGGGATACCGTTCAAGCCCAGGGTACCGGGGTTCATAAACTGTGTAGGATCACCTTGAGGTCAGTCAGGCCATTGGTTATTCCTTGTAATACTTTGTTTTGCCACAAGTGTCTAAATAGACTTTAAATATATTTTATATTGTTAATATCACTTATCAACATCACATTTGTAAAAGACATAGTAGTACTAATAAAACCCAAGTTGAAGGTGAATCACGAGTCCACACAATCATATGTCCACTCACCCCAGCCCATCCTCGGCCACAGCGATAAGACAGAAATGGGGATTGACAAATAATTTATTTTTGCACATAATTTAATATTTTAATTTTAAGTAGCGTAAGAACCCTTTATAAATATTAAAACATTTTATATTCTATTTGAGCAATTGGCTCCAAGTGAAGTTAACTATAATAACCACACTTCTTAGAAAGTTTAAAAATGTTATGTTATGTCAAGTATAGTCCAATTTTTATATAAGTCTTTTAACTAAAACAAATATTTTTTACAATCAACATTGACGACATTTTACTATTCAATTTGTGATATTTTATAGGTATTGATATATCTATCAAAATTGAGAGCCCAAAACAACATGAGCTGATTTAAAGATAAATTAAAGTGGATCTAGTTATTTTTCAAGGTGTATGATAACGTTCTTCATGTGAAAATTGGACCATAACAACCATTCAGAGACAAAAATATTGTTTGCACTTGGATCTGTTGCGCACATGGTCAGAAATACCAGGTCAATACTTTATTGGTGGTCATCTGAGAGTTGCCCAACACTTTGGGCCTCAATAGCATTCAACAAACTTGTACAATCTTTAACCATACTTAATGAAATTGGAAAAGCACAACTAGGGAAGTGGGTCAACTGTCTAACAGTTACTTGTTATGAAGTGAGTTGTCTTTTTATTTATTTACAGACTCATATAGTCTTTGTTAGGGAAAATATTACATTTGTACAAATAATTGAGCAAATGTTTACCATTGAAGACCAGACATATTAAACCAAACAAGTTTTCAAAAATTAATACTATTTACTGTACTGTTATTAGTTGTGATTAAATATAAACTAAACAAAGTAAAAAAGGACTTTAATCAATTAAAGCTATATCTAGAAACTTGTGTGGAAAAATTTATAAACGCAAATGTAACCTGAACCTATTAGGATTAAAAAAGTTGTGTAGATCAATGTTCTTAATATTTATTAAGTTATATCTTATATTAATAACAAAAATGAAAGTGATTTTTTTTAAAGATGCTTGTTTATAAAGTAGCATACATTTATTTAAATAAATTAAAAAATATAAAATCATCATTATAAAAGTGGTCAAATAGACTTAAGCTAATTACTAGTTAGCTATTTGTTTTTAGAATTACAGCATCATCATAGCAAAGCAGCTCCTGATTTTACAAAGTATCAAATAACAAATTAAAAACAAAATGTTGCACGTTAACAAAATATTGCATTTCTAACAGCATAACCTTCAATTTGTTATATTAATAATACTAAGGCTAAACTAGATAATATTGAAAATCTTTGTTTTGGTGCGCGGATCTTTAGTTTCATAGTTGTTAGTTGATTTTAAGAAGTATATTATTCCAAAGTATTAATGCTATGGTGCGCAGAGGACTAAACTGTAAGTTTCTACAAAGAGGAACAACCCTTTAAATATTATATACAATTATTCCTTTGAACTTCATTTTCTTCAGTGTTTTTTCAGTACCGCATATTATTAGACGTTCGGGTTACTCCCTAATGTACTAATTACACTAATGTATTAGGAACTAGGAAGACTTAATTTAGATTAAATGCACTCGCATTTGTGTGGAGAGTGGAAAACCATTTTGAAGAAAATCATCTCAGTGCTCCCGACCAGGATCGAGCCCCGATCTCCCCGTCTTAAGCAGTTCAACAGGGGAATCGCACGTTAGACCACCAAAGTGGATTGCTCCCATGTTCCTCAATGCAACATATCTTCCTAGTAATTTAGGAAAAAGTGTATTTCTTTGCACTAAGGGAAAGCAGCTTCATGTTTCCTACAGTAGGCTCCCTTATAAACAAGATTGGAGCAATTTATTTCAATGCACCTAGAGCCTGGTACTCCATGTTTCCTACAGTAGGCTCTCTCTTAGAAAGTTTGGAACAATTTGTTTCAATGCACGTAGAGCCTGATACTCCATGTTTCCCACAGTAGACTCCCTTATAGGAAAGATTGGAGCAATTTATTTCAATGCACAGTACAGTAGTCTCCCTCTTAGAAAGATTGGAGCAATTTATTTCAATGCACTTAAGAGCCTGGTATTCCATGTTTCCTACAGTAGTCTCCCTTATAAACAAGATTGGAGCAATTTATTTCAATACACCTAGATCCTGGTAGTCCATGTTTCTTACAGTAGCCACCCTTCTTAGAAAGTTTGGAACAATTAATTCTATTGCATTTAGGGTATGATCCCCCATGCTCCATACAATAACCAGCCTGAATAGCACGTTTGGAACAATTTATTTCCTTGCATGTATAGTAAATTCCTCCGTGCTGTGCACAGTAACCACCCTTTTTAGCAAGTTTAGAACAATTCATTTCATTGCACTTATTGTAAATTCCTCCATGTTCCCTACAATAGCCACCTTTCAGTGAATATTTGAAACACGCTATTTCTTTACACCTTTTGGAAACTCCTCCATGTGTCCTACAATAACCACCCTTCAAAGCAAGTTTGGAACAATCTACTTCGTTGCAATAATTATTGTAAGTTCCTCCATGTTCCTTACAGTAGCCAAAAGACCGAGAAAATTTGCAGCAATTTATTTCTTTGCACTTAGTGTACTCTCCTCCATGATCCTTACAATAACCAAGCCTTAGAGGATATTTAGTACAGTTTTTTTCTTTGCACTTACGATATTCTCCACCATGTTCCTTACAGTGACCCCCTTTCAGAGCAGCTTTGGAACAATTTATTACTTTGCACTTAGGGTTTGTTTCACCATGTTTCTTACAAAAACCACTATTCAGAGGGGTTTTAGAACAATTTATTTCTTTGCACTTACTGTCCACCCCTTCATGTTCTTTACAGAAACCACCCTTAAAAGAATCCCTATAACAAAATATGTATTTACATTTTTGGTAGGCACCTCCGTGATTTTTACAGAAACCGCCCTTCCTATCGGGTTTGGAACAGTTTATCTCTTTGCACTTAGTATATGCCCCACCGACTACCAAACAGTGGCCATCCTCTTTAGCAGGTTTAGTGTAACCATCTTCATGATTCTTAATGTCACTACCCCTCAGAGCATTGTTATGGAAACTTGACTTGGTGAATATATTTGTACAAACTTGAGCTTTATTAGAATTATTCTGTAAAACTGTGGGGATATAAATTGTCTGAAAGTTGCTATCGATGATCGTTTTACAATACGTGTTTGGGTTAATACCAAACGTATCAAGTCCAAATATTTCATTACCATGTGAACCATTTGTATTTATCTGTAACAAAGTAGATTAAAAAAATCACTTTCCAACAAAATTAAATCATTAAATCAAATAACAACCAAGCATTTTCAATAAATGTGTACCATATTTGCTTTTAAGTAAGACCATCAAATATTACATGAGACCATCACTAATTTTTGAAGTGAAAAAAATATGTGCTTATTTGAACAAACTTCCCTTTAAATGAAATATTACTATTATATTTAACAGTATCAGACAAAAGGGTTGAGAAAATACCTGATTATACTGTTTAAGTTTTTAAAGTTGAATGCTTTAAACTGGAGTCCCATGAAAGGTTGAGAGCTGGCCAGTGGCTCACACCCTCCACTACGCCCTTATTCTTATCAGTACAAAGTAAGGTTGTAGTATCGAATGAAAAGTATCGATACTATACTTATTTAAAGTATCGGAAGAAAAATACTGATACTGTACTTGTGTCGAGATAAAATTACCGATAACAGTAAGTAGCGGTATCAAAATTTTAGTCTAGAAATAGGTTTTTTAGTCGCGTAGTAATTTCAACTTTTGCATAACAATAATAATTGTATTTTCATATGTATTTAAACACTGAAAATTATAATTATTTAACCATATTATAGTATATTTCGGTTTCTCGAGTCTATGTTATGCGATGGAACTTGGCCGATATGATAGATAGTATTGTATAATGGATATTATAAAGGGTTTCACCATACCAGCTTCCAAAATGTTTAGGAAACTGTAGCTGATGGAAAGTTAAACAAGATATGATTAGTAATATATTTTTTTCAATCTATTTTGTACCCCTTCTTTAATCACAGTAAGCATTTAATACAAGCATGAGTGAAGATAAAAAAAAAGTGGTTTCTTTTGACACTGATTCGATACCTGAGTGTGAGTACTAATATCAGTAAAAGTATCGAGTGGAAAAAGTATCAAGTAAATTAATACTAGTATTGAAAGGAAAATATCGATAATAGTACTTTTTTCAGATCCATATTACAAAGTCTAGTGATCAAATCTGGGAAGAAACAACAATCTCTTTTTAAACCCCATCCCTCTGCCAGTGCCTAAAACCCTCCCATCCCTAGTTGTCATTATCAATAAGCGTATCCTGTAGCAGTAATTAAAAACTATTTGGAAAGTGACCATCAAACAAGTAAATTGCGCGCTACCATTAGTATTAATAAACGTCTAAGTTAGTCCTCATCTTTTAAACTGGATGTTCTTGCATTCGCTGATAAGAATGATGTATGGGTCACTCGCCGTGAATCCGCTGTTCAACTAAATTAGTAAATAATCATGATATGATATTTATGTCACAGTAACATGTATATATTTGTTAATAGTCTATGATTGTATTTTTTTTAAGCTATGATAGTTAAAACTCTCTTGTAATATATTTTAAGTATGTTCTATGTATGTCAATTATTTTAATGATTTTAATTCCGCTCATTTTTATATGCACTTCCTTAATTTTCCA
>CABFOV010007935.1:14780-25904 GCA_902141375.1 Timema poppense
TCGTTCCCCCCCCCCCCCCCCCCCCCCCCCCGTTCTAACTAGCGAACGTGCCACACACATTTTAATTACGATGTAGGGAATAGAGATGATAAGGGTAGAATTTAGATGTGATGCACCTCCATTTGCTTGAAGGGGAAAGAACATCCTCAGCACACCTTACCGTAATCCCAGCCCCGACCTTCCCGTGATTGGCAAACCAAACTTAAAAATGAGCTTGACGTTTAGTCCGTCCGCCCACCTGTGTGGGTTACGCCGACATTGTATAAAAGCCCCCGAAGCGCTCATTGGAGAATAATGGCGGACTCTACGCGACTCACAGCGCTCCAGAAAACGGCCCGGGACAGAGAGTGTCTCCGTGAGGGGGAGGGGGTGGGGAGGAGGCTAGGGAGCAGCAGCTCAGTTAGGACACAGCCTCCAGGATGGTCGGTTCGTGCGTCTTGTTCCTCCTGCTGTCGGCGGCACTGTCGCGCCAGCATCCGACCGTCACCGAGCCGGAACAGGTGGTCGGTACAGAGGGTGGGACTCAGGGTTCTCTCGACGAGACGTCCTCCATCGGCGAAATGAACTCAGCGGAGCCAGATAAAGGCTACAACCCCGGTACGAACTCCAGCCTCCTGTCTTCCTGGAGCGATCTCTTCGCGGAGGGTGACGGATCTCCTCCGTCTTCAGACAACGTCTCGGACACTACCGGACTTTCCTCCGAGGTTGGGGAGGGGCAAACCTCATCCGGAGAGTCCGGGCACGACGTAGATCCTGACCTGCAGGACCTCGTTCAGTCCGGGGTCGCGGTACATCCTCGAAATTATTCTACGGTCACCGATGATGGGGTGGCGTCTTTCGGTACTCTCGACGGGCATCCGAGTATTTCAACAGATAAAGGGGGCGTTTTCGGCGTTAAGGGAGAAAGCACCTTGACGCTCGATTCCGCCGGTGTGTTCGCGGACAGTGAAGTTGGGCGTCTTCTCCCCGACACACTGAACGGGACGGAGGATGAAAGCGACGAGCTTGGTCGGCTCATCGAGCTCGACATGGAAAAGGACGCGACTCGGGAAGCATCTCTGGCGCTCCCAGTGGGCGAGGACGATGACAACGTCGTCCCGGAGGGGGCGCCTTGCAAGCTCGGCGCCGTCCCTTACGACGACACGGCAGGGTATCAGGGTGACGCACCAGCGAATGTCATCGCGGAAGAGAAAGGTGTCGACAGCGCCGTGGGCAGGGGGGTGTCACTCACCTTCGTGTTTGACTCGACGGGGTCTATGTGGGACGACCTGGTGCAGGTGCGCGCGGGTGCGGAGATGATCATGGCCGCCATGTTGGAGCGTCAGGACAACCCTATCCACAACTACGTGCTGGTTCCGTTCCAGGATCCCAGTAAGTTGGTGGAGGCGCCCGGTGTCTAGTATAGTGGTGACACTCAAACGACCACATTTACACATTTAGTTCAGGCTACATATCCTACTTTTCCCCTGTGTAATGTATCTCAGAAATAACTCACCCCTGCATCTATAAGTCTATAATATTATAATTGTTTACTTTTCAATAATTGTAACCTTTTGTAAAGGTGTATAATGGAGGGATCTTTATAGTGTCCGTTGATTAAATGATTGGGGTGCAACATTTCCTGGCTCGCGGGCCAATCTGCACTAATGCAGAAAACCTAGCGTACCATAGGAAAAACAATAAGGTTCGGAGTTTGAATCTCGATTGGGGGTACTGTGGATGGGTTTTTTTCCTAAATGATTTCCAGCTCTTTCTCCACTCAAATGTGTTAACACTTCATATAAATACAACCATCCTTATCTCCAACACATCAGAGTAATAAGCTCCTGTGCGTATACCCCAGACAGATAGTAAGAAGCGATGGGGAAAAAAAAAAATTTAGTGAAAATATTGATACAATGTTTATGTACCGTGTGACGTGTGACGGACAAGTTTGTTATAGTAGTGATAACTCTATATCTGGGGTGGATGTGTGAATGATCCCCTCCATGTGTTCCAGAGTTTGGTCCAGTGACCGTGACCATGAGCTCTTCAGACAAAGTTTGTTATAGTAGTGATAACTCTATATCTGGGGTGGATGTGTGAATGATCCTCTCCATGTGTTCCAGAGATTGGTCCAGTGACCGTGACCATGAGCTCTTCAGACAAAGTTTGTTATAGTAGTGATAACTCTATATCTGAGGTGGATGTGTGAATGATCCTCTCGTGTGTTCCAGAGATTGGTCCAGTGACCGTGACCACCGACCACGAGCTCTTCAGACAAAGTCTTCTTGATATCTACATCAACGGTGGGGGAGACTGCCCGGAGATGGCCGTTGGGGCCATCCAGACCGCTCTGGACGTGAGCCTACCAGGCTCGTTCATCTTCGTGTTCACAGACGCCAGATCGAAAGACTACAAGCTTCTGAACGATGTTCTCTCATTGGTTCAGAGGAAACAAAGCCAGGTTATTAATCATTGTTCCTACAGGTACTTGACACAAGTGAGGTTATAAACCGCTTGGATAGCATCTTGGGAACCAGGAATCATTTGTGCTGAATTTATCTACTTAAAGAACACGTTAACAAATGAACAAAGTTCTACACAGTTGATTGAAATCCAAGAATATCCCACCACTAAAAAGATTTAGTAGGAAGTTGTGTGACTGAGCTTGTAGGGGAGTCACAATATATTTTACCCCATCTTTCATTCAAGGTCACCTTCTGTTTGGGAGGGAATAGAAGGATAAAGGGGATGATAAATAACCATTAAGTAAACATTTATTAGGGTTGGAACCTGCTATCGATCCTTGTGGAGAGATAATATTCATAATTAATTAAAAATCATCAGTTTTATTGACTGGGTTGGTGAGTTATGGCGTGTGTAGGGCCTATATATTCAATGTTGCTTGTAGGCTGCTGCCCTGTTTGAGTATTTCCACATAACTGTTTGATATAAGCTATGCTAGCTCTTAATTACTGCAAGGGGGGGGGGGCAGAACAAACCCCTTTTAACTTTAAATTAGAAACTGATTTGTACCACATGAATTCCATGGATAATTTTATAGTGGAATTAATTATACAAGTCATATTAAAAAGGCTACCATAATCATCTTTTACAGACCTGAACAAATTTTTGGGCTGAAGGGCCGCATTGAAAATTTAAATATAAGAATGTGCCGCCGAGTAAAATACTATTTTTCGGTAGACGCAATTTATTATCAAACATGATTTCATAAGCAATATATAAAAATAAGTGATCCTCCAACTAACAGAACTTAATGAGATTATTTAGTGGTTGAGTTTCTTAAAACTGTTTATAAATGTTTATCTGTGTGTTTTATATATTTTTGTATATTCTTCTATTAGATTTTTTTTTTCAATCCTGATATTCTTAGCAATAACTTATTTTATGTAGATAAACATCTATTGCTTGAGGGTTGCATAAAAATACATGCCAGACCGCAGGCCGTAATTTGTCCACAGTTGAACTATGCATTGTTCCAAATGTGGATTTTCAATTCTCCGAATGAAGGATTTCACTGTTCCTTTTTTTTTTCTTCCAATATTAAGGTAGGATGGTAGGAAACATGACTCAGTGAAAGTTTTTTTTTTTTCAGTTTTTATAACAAAACAAAAAATCTCGACCAAACTAAATAAAATAGTTTTCCAGTAGAAACATAATATAGATTAGTTTTCCCCACATGGTGACCACAACACTTCTTGGATATCTGTAAAGAGTGTTTTGTAATTTGATGAGAAACTTTTATCTACACTTAAAAAGTTTCACATCAAATGCTAATATATGCTCGTGACAAATATTCAAGAACTATCGAGATTACCTTTTGTGGGAAATTAAACTGTTTGTTTCTAATGAAGAAATATTTTAGTTAATTAAAAAAAAAAAAAAAGTTTCTTGCTATAAAAACTACAAAACCACTGACCTTAAATCCCATATCTTTCCATTCCACCTTAAGAGTATTCCATTTGAGTGAATCACTAGGGGGACGTGCTCTTCCTACCCCTCCTGACAACGCCGGTGCGCTGACCGAGTGTGCATGACCTTCACCTTGTTCCAGATAGTGTTTGTGCTGACAGGTCACTGTAACGACCTCAACCACGAGGGGTACCTGGCGTACGAGAAGATTGCCGCCACAAGCTCCGGACAGGTGTTCCACATCAACAAGAAGAACGTGGAAGAGGTGACAACAATTATTATTATCTTTCCTGGGACGCTTCGAGAAGCAGCGATGTACAGCGACATAAAGTCGGGTCACTACGGGGGGAAACCTTTTTATCTCATAGGAAGCATAGGATATAGTCCATACCAGTGATTCCTAACCGAGGGGCAGTGAAAGGTTTTTTTAGGGGGGAAGAGGGGGGCTCGAAAAAATAATTAAAAATGGTTTTTGCTTTTTATTGAAGTCGTCAATTATCTTAAATTTTATGTTTTGGAAGAAAGAATTCGATGACCCTAAGCATGTAAGTACAGTAGACTCTCAATTTTCTGGGCTAATGGAGGGGAGGAGAAGCACGTGTAATATAAATCAAGGATAGTACAAATAATCCTAATCTGTTTACCATCACCATTCAAAATTTTCTGCCCTTTGTTTCTACATATTTAAATGAAAATGGATTTTCCACAATGGTAAATATTAAAACGAATCAGCAAAATCGACTCAAAATCGACCCCTGGATGCGAATAGCATTAAGTAATACAATCGAAACAAAAATAGACAAATTAGTGGAAAGTATTCAACAGTAGAGGTCCCATTGAATACAGATAGGTAATTTAATTTCTGTTTTTTTATTTGTTTATTATTATTATAATCAGTAAATAAAGAATAAATCTTAATGGTTAATATGTTAGTAAAAACTAGGTGGTCACGAAAATATTTTAGGATATTTAGGGGGCTGCGAATAATAAAAGGTTAAGAACCACTGGTCTGGACAACTTTATCATTATCTTTCAGTTATGGAGATGTTACTCACTGGTGTCAGTGGAATAAATTTGCCCCCTCTAAGATTTATTTCACTTCCCTTTGATACTCTCGAATATGAATATTTAAGCTGGCCTTACATTAAAATATGTATTTTTTTATTTTTTATTAGTATAAGAATGAACAAGTAAAAATAGTTTTAGCAACTTATTCTATTGCAATTACTTGCTCCCCTTAGGCAGTAAAATTATTAATAAATAATGATAATGTTTGGTAATTACTTATAAAATGAGGTGATATAATAAATCGGAAAAAAAAGTGGTAGACGTAATTTAATAACTGACAAAATATGATATGTATAATATTTATATTAACAAGCTAGGAGTTAGAAATAATAGGTGTGTTTGCATATTATAATAATTAAAAGTTGACGAATTTAAGTAACTTTTACAAAATATATATTGAAATATTAAAATTGGTGAACATAATTATATGATTTTAAGTTAAAAGTATGAATAGTTGCAAATCATTCTACTCATCAATTTCTAATATTTCAAACATATTTTATATAATAGTTGTATTCTTCTATGTTTAGTTATAATTCAAACACATTTATTGTTTAATACTCTTCCTTGTAAATAATATCAATATAAATGTTGAATACACATATTTTGTCAGTTATTGAACTACCTGTCATGTTATTTTGTTCAATTTATCAAATCACCTTATTTCATAAGTAATATCAAACTTTTTCATTGTATATTAATACACAAAGAATTTTAGTAAAGACAAAAATAAATGGAGTGAGAAATGAGGAAGAAAGGAAAGAAATTGGGGGGGGCGGGGAGGGAAGCTGACTGAGAGAATGAACGGAAAAAATTGAGATGTTTTGGACATGTTAAGAGGATGGAAGATGAAAGACTACCAGAACAAGAAATAGAAATGAGAATGTGGTTGGAAAGAGACCTGGGGGAAGACCCAGACTGAGATGGTTCGAGTCGATTAAGAACAGTGGGAACAGAAGAATGGACTGGAATAGGATGGTGGAAGAGAGGTGGTGGAGATATACCATTCAAGCCCCGACCTGGCAGAGGGTGGATAACGGGAAATGATGATGATGATGATATTTGATAATGTTACTGCCTAATGCAGGGCGAGTAATTGCAATACAATAGGCTGATCAATAAATATGTAGCCTCATCTTTCTTATACTAATAAAATATTATCCCTTATTTTTAAAACAAAATAAAAAATTATAAAAAAACAAATATGAAATGAACGTTTGATTTAAATGAAGTTTTAATAAGTACTGTTGTGGGTGGGGTTATGTGATATGATCTTTTCCTAAGTTTGATATTCTAACCAACAACCAATCAGATGTCTATTGGCTCAGGTTCAATTAAAACTGTGTTAACAAGAACTCTTGGAAAGTGCTGCTCACTGGAGGATGGTGGTGGGGGAAGGTGTAGCTAACAAAAAAAACCACTTTTGGTTTAGGACCTAGACTCTCTTCTGCTCGGGAGCCAAGGCCTTAAAGAAATCACCCCCTTATACAAATATGGATCCGCCATTACTTGTATTAATTTTTCTATGACGTATTATACATTTCAACCCCAGGCTGCTTGTTTGTTGTTTCAAAACCCAGCTAGGGAATGAAGGGGGGGCCCTTACAATCAAACAAGCTTGACACCTTTCCACTATGGGTATGATTATCACAGTTTGACAAACACTGCTATAGTTACAATGTTACAACAACAAAAATTACTTTTTAATTTTTCTGACAACTTAAGATTGAATGTGAACATAATCAAGATAAAAGGTTTAAGAAACATTTGAAAGTTATTTTGAAACTGTCTAAAACGAGTGTGTGTTGACGGTGGAAGATCCTGAGATTCGTCCGACACTCGCTCAACTCCCGCCGAGTGAATCTTCTGTCGGTGACGGGCGCTGCCAACATGACAGGGGAACACGAGCTGACCGTGGACGAGTCCTTGTCAGAATTCACTGTGTCCGTGTCGGGACACAGGCCCGTGGTCAACGTGACCGATCCAGCGGGTCTACCTGTCACGGGACCCCCGAAGCTGCACCCCTTGGTGAACCTAGAGAATGTCACAGTGGTGAACATCCAAGAGCCAGACCCTGGCTCGTGGAGGGTCAAGGTCACCAGTGATTCTGGTCATGTGATCCGCTCTACCGGCGTCAGCAACGTCGACTTTATCACCAAGTTTTCAACTCTGGTCACCAGCGATATGGATGAGGCATCACACAGGCCGCTCAAAGGTGAGTGAGTAGCTGACTAATTTATTTGCTCAGCTGGAAGCATATTTATCTATTGAGATAAGGGGATTGCGTTCGATTCCCAGCATAGTCCTACAAATTTATTTCTGATTAAAGTTGGGCTACCCTCCCCAGTGGTCTCAGGCGTCGCTCTTGCAATGGATTTTATTGCCTCTGATGGGGATATCAGAGTTTAAATCTTGGTTAGGTGTACTCAGGGGGGTTTTCCCTTACCTTTCTTTCTCCATGCAGACGTGGGCACAATTAATCTAAATTTAACCATCCTCATCCCTTACATAGTAAGATAATTAGCAAATATGTGGATAGCCCAAACAGATAGTAAAACGCGGTGAATTATTAAAAAAAAATTGGTGCTTCCTCTTTTAGAGGGATGAATTGACCACGTGGGGACTTGGTGTTGTGTCTGCTCTAGAAACAAGTGTTTTACGATCGTGACTTACAGGACAGAACACGTCGGTGCTGATCAAACCAACCCAGGCTGGTGATCTTCACAACCTCACCCTGCTCAGGTTGGTCAGCCTGGAGGGAGAAGTGTTGAAGGAGATTCCTCTCAGACCAGTGGCAGAGTCTCCTGGACTCCACCGAGGAGAACCCTTTTTTCCTCCTTACGAGTTCTTTTACCTGGAGGTACTACTGTGCAATTGTTTTCTCTCCATCCTTCTGACAAAACACTTCCTCCAGGGTATTAACGGTGGACATAGAGCCAAGAATATATGGGGGGGGGGTCCTTTAATCCTCAAATCACTCAAATACTAGAGCAGGGATGGCAAATTTGTGGCACGTGAACACAATTTGGGTAGCACTCTGACATAACAAAAATAAACATTAAATAAAACTTTACCAATGCCATGTACATGTATTTTTTTAGTCAATAGTATTTCAACAGCCATGCTATTCATTGTCATGTCAAAATTAACTTTATGAAGTCAATGGTTAAAAATTGTCTTGGCTTGTACTTAAGGGGTCTTAGTAGGTGAGAAATTTTCGCTCAGACGTTCAGCCTTAACGTAATGTTTAGTTCTACGATGTGTTATTTCAAAATACGCTTCACTCCAAAATAAATTCGAAAGTTTCCAACAGGGCTCTCTTTCCTTACCAGCCTTATAGTTTGAGTTTTATTAACAGGGAAAATAAAAGTGTGAATATGTGAAATTATCTTATTTTCAACTACTTTTTTTAATTAAACTAGTGAAACTATGAGACTAGGCTTGATGAAAAAGGGCTCTAGTTTCACTCTCCTTCTAACAAGTAGAGTAATTTTTTGATGGACTTATAACAGAAAATATAAAGATATTTGAGAACTGAGAACTAACTTTCCTCTTTACCTTGAGATACGTTTCATAGTTTTCTTTCTTCTCTTTCTTATTGATATGAATATGACAAAGGCTATTTTTTTGGTGAAGGGCGAAAGGGAGTAAAAGCTTATAATAGAGAAGTAGTCCCAGAAAACAGCACAGACCACTGTATTTTAAGCCATGTGGCCTGACAGACTTGATACAATCTTGTCAACTGAGGTAGCAGCCTTAAGTACATCTCCTGTCCTGTTGAAGATATCACGCTATGAACTAAACATAAAAATACTAACAAGAATACTGCAACATGTTTCAAAGTTACAGAAAAAACATATCTATTTTAACATATACCTATACAAATGTATTGTCCTTTATTATTTTTTTAACCAAAGGTGTTACTTTCAATGTTTCTATTTTAAATTACTGAAATTAATATTGTCTAAAACATTCAATTTGACACTTTAATAAATTTTCCTTTTTAAAATCTAGGTAGGGCCTGATATTAAAATATCAACAATTTGGTTTTTTTTGGCAATGTCTTACTACCGGTTCAGGTTATACAATTTAATTTGAGTTATTCATTAGAGTTCGTAATATTCAAACAGTTTTGATTTTTAAATATTTATTAAAAAACGTAACTAAGATGTGGTATACTAGACTAGTTCTATATTCACCTAGTCCTTAAGTGGCATACTGGTCAGAAAAGTTTTGCCATCTTTGTATTAGAGGATACTCAAGATGCAAGGCAAGGAAAAAAAAATAAAAAATTTGGATTAAAAAAGTTTTATAAGCAACTATCAACATGTATGTAACACAAACTTAATAATCAGACACCTGCTTAAGTGGCCGCAAGGAGTAATGTACTATTTACGCAGTGAACTCGACTGCTGATGACGGGAAGATTGAGGTTCGAAACTACTCGGGTGTACCACTCTTCCTCCACACAAATGTGGGTACATTTCTTCTAAATATAACCATCTTAGTTCTTAAAACAACCAGCTTAATTAGTACATAAGAGTAACGGGTAGTAAAACACGGTGCTAAAAAAATATTAATGCTTTCTTTATCTTCTCTCTCTGGTAGGTCAACACCAAGTGAACATCTGTGCTCCAGATGAGCAGAGAATTGAACAGGAGTGGGGAGGGGGGAGCTTATATACAAACATTACTAAATCTACACGTCCACTCAAAACCTATTTTCACAAATGCTTTTTTCAAAACTGTACTTAGGAATGTTGTCAATGTTTCGGTTACTATTACAGTATATTTAAAAGTTAATAATTATATAATTTACTATGGTATGATTCTTTTTTAAAACTATTTAAAAACAAATTTCAATTATATTTTATTTCATTTTATTTGAAATATTTGTCTCCTTATTTCATTAAAAAAAAAATTAAAATAATATTAATACATAATTTTTTTTATTAATATAATCAAGTTTTAAAATTATTTATTTATTCAACTCAAGCTTGACTCGACTTGATACTTAAGCTTTATGAAAAGCTCACTCGAAATCGACTCGAATTAAAAAGACTTGAGCTAGCAGACACCTAATTTGTACTAAATTGTCTGCTATTCTCTCTCCACATAAATTCGAATAAATTTCTTCTAAGTTCTACCTTCATCATTCTTAGCCCATGAATGTGACTATGTGGACAGTCCAAACGAGCTGTAATATTAATGTACAAAATATAAATGATATTGTGTTGAGGTTCCTTAAACAATAATAATACAACTTCCTAAAAAAAATGTGTTAAATCCTAAACTGTTCTATGGTAAATAAACATATCTTAATGTTTTAGCCAAACAGTAACTTTTAAGTACTTTGGGCAAAATAACAACTGAATAAACCCACATCAAAATTCACAATATCCAAAAAATAAAATAAAAAAGTACATAACTGTTTTAATAATGTTTAAAACTATTGGACTTTTTTAAAATCAATATTGTACCTGCTTTGGTGGCCGGGTGGCCTAACGCGTTACTCTTGTGTTAGGCTAGATTGCCGATGATGAGGAGATTAAGGTTCGAATCTTGGTCAGGTTTACAGAGGGTGGTTTTATTTTAACTAAATGGTTTTCCACTCTCCCTCCACGTAAATGTGGGTACACTTACTCTAAATATAACCTTCCTGATCCATAAAACGATTAGCATAATTATTACATAAGCATGTAACACGAATGGCTAGTAATGAACTGTGCTAAAAAAAATCAATATTTCGTAGCATTTTTATTTTTCTAAAAGTTGTCAAAAATACTTGCATTGTTGCAGTTTGATTATAGAATTATTGTGATGTTTCTATTGTTGACAGATCAACGGGTTCGATAAGGATGGTTTCCCCATCAAAAGGATATCTCCTACAGCGATCAGTGGCCAGGATCCAGGTAATAACTGTGCAACAATAGCATAACTCACGTATAGCATGTATGTCAGACAGACAGTGTCGTTGAAACCACTTTTTATGGATCCGGGGCTCATGAAGTGTTGACATCCATTAAAACCACTTTTTATGGATCAGGGACTCATGAAGCATTGACATCCATTAAAACAACTTTTTATGGATCAGGGGCTCATGAAGTGTTGACATCCATTAAACCACTTTTTATGGATCAAG
>CABFOV010007936.1:0-10458 GCA_902141375.1 Timema poppense
TTAAGCTAATTTAGTATAGTTTAAGTAAAAATACATAAAATAAATATATAATTAATTGTAAAATAATAGTATATGTAACAAGTTTTAAATTATACACCAATTAAATACATTGATTTGTGTTTAGGTATTCTAGTCACATGTATTATTATGTATTTGGGGATGGGGCGGGAGGTAGGGCGGGTGACGAGGCTACTTTAACCATAGTTGACGGTAATTCTTGTTTTAGTAAGTTGAAAGGATCATGAAGTTTTAATAGTGTTCTTTTAGTTTTTGTTTTACATTAACGACTTATTAGTCATTGTGATTTTATATAATTATACATTAAAAAAAATCCCAAAAGTCTGGAGTGTGAGTTCACCATTTCAAGATGATTTAGAAGGAAAAGGTAAAATAAAATATATTTTCTTATAATTTACTTAATCAGTGCAACACCCAGCCATTTATTTTGTGGTGAGGCATTCAATCAAGGTTGTTTCAAGCACGTTTGGGGTTGCACAGCCTCCTAAGCCCTGAAGGCCGAGAATATTTATGAATATTAAATGCTTTTATAAATAATTTTGAGTAGTTTTATAGTAAGATTTGCGGTGTATATTCATTTTAAATAATGACCCTTTTGTTTTGTTTTCGAATGTAGATCAAACTGTAAAATTACACCAAAAAATAATTTTTCAACAGAAAATATAGACTGAAAACAATAATTTGGAATCAACAGTATGCAGCTAGTTGCAAAAAGAACTATGATTAGGCAGTTAATTCTTGAGTCTACCACTAGATTTTGTTCTAGCTAATATTTGAGTTAAGGGGGAAATTTAAATTGTCTTATGGTGGCCCACCCACCCCTATTTTGGTTTTTACATTGAAATTGAGACAAACATATTTTACTTATCATACCTTTTATTAGCTTGGATTAGGTTAACATAAATATATATATAATGACTTTGAATTGAAAGTTTATTTGATATGTTTCTTATTTTATTAAGCAAAATATATTTTAGAGCTTGACTCACTGAATAATATAGGTCTATCTATCTATCTATATATATATATATATTTCTATCTAGCTTTCTTTTGGAGTAAAATAGCACTTAGTGCCAATAATGTAATATTGGGAATTCTTTTTTAAATAAAGCTATTTATTTTTATCAAGTTTACCTACTTTAAAAATAAAAATGTCAGTCTAACGATATTCGATAATAATACCTAATTAGCTGAATAAGTGAATATTATAAATAATTTCAGCTTCTTAGCTTTTCAATAAACCTACATACAACTTAAACATGATTTGTAGTTCACTGAAAGTCTAATTCGGACTGGAATAAATAACTGAATTAGGCCTATAATATATTTGAGCTAATTTAATATTTAGATAAATCAATCTAGCTCTTAATTAATTTTACTAGCATGGATTCCAAGCCTTGTGCAGTCGTAGCAAGTTGTACTGAGACACATCCCGAAGAAATAATCAAATGTAAGTTTTTTTCCATTGAATCATAACACTAATATAGGCCTTTTACATTTTTTAAGTCATGTCAAGTCCTAAACGACGATTTTTCTTCGCTATTTAGAAAGGTTCATTTTGGGCCAGGCTAGCTTGTTTTTCATAATATGTTAGCAGTGGTGATAGTGATATTAAGCGACTTGTTCTCTATGTTGCATAATACCTACTAAAAAGATGCATCTAATTAATTCTGAGGTAATAGTACTTACGTGAAATAGGGCGACATTTGACTGCCAAACCCATGTTTCACCTCTGACAAGATGTGTATTAATCACAACTTGTGAATATATGAAATGCCATCACTCTACCGTGGTTCGGATCCCACGTTAAACTGTAGGTCCTCCATTTCATCTCACAATCACCCTGCCACTACACATTAGCGTAAGTGCGTATAACTCTTATGGGTAGTAAGACGCGGCGCTAATAATAATGATGCTATGACATTTTATAAAGCAATATTTGAACCTAAAAACAGGGTTTGATGAGTAGGGTGAAATACGGTAATTTCTTAGTAGCTAAGCCTATATAAAGTATAAATGAAGAGTAGACCTAGAGCAGCCCCAGATATAAAAAAGACCTGCGCAAACCCACATTCTTCTACTGCGCAGGGTGAGACTCGGTCTGTCATCAGAATTACACTAACTAGACAAATAATTGGCTACAAATTGTATATTCTAAATATGATTTGGTTGGAACTTTAAATAACTTGTGGATAAACTGTATTTTATAATTATAATTCCTGTGTACTTAGATAATGTAGGTCATATACTAGACCAAACAAGAACCTATATATGGGCAGTATCATCTTACAAAAGTGTTTCTAAACGTTCTTTGAGAGGACAGGCTAGGAAAATTGTATATAACGTAGCTGGTCACTTGAAAAACCAGAAAAACCAGTTTAATTTAGACCTAAAATACAATGCAGTTGAATGTAGAAGTGAAGCCACAGGCATATCTTTTCTACTCCGAAAGGAAAGTGTAAGGACCTTGGTAAAAGAAAGAAAAACTGTGCTGACACTTAGGAAATTCCAAACGGCTCTTAAAAGTAATTATATTATAGATTGCAGCAGAGAGTAGTTAAGATAAACATTCAAAAGTTTAGGGTTTAAGTGGAAAAAATGCCAATCAAAAAGAAAACTTTTGATCGAGTAGCCTGAAATAGCGGCATGGAGAGCCAGGTACTTATGTGGAATTTGTGAATTTAGGAGTATTGGAAGGAACAATATTTATGCTTATGAAAAGTATGTAAATGCATGTCATAATGTAAAAAAAATGTTGGCAGTCCAAATTCGAACCAGGTATTATGATGCTTATTAGAAAGGAAATCGACCAATCACTGTGCATGCTAGAGGGGAAAGGGGTTTTGTTCCAAATTCCCTTCTCATTTTCAAATAAAAACAAAAAAACAGAAGACTACCATGATAATATGAACTACACTAATTTCAGTTAGGGGATTTGTAAGAAATTGTCACCTAATATTCCCCCCAGAAGTGTCAATAGTAATGGACAATGCTAGTTATCATTTTAAACATGAAACCAACAAGTACGTCCTTAAAAGATGAGATTAAAATGTGGCTAATAAAGAACAGCATAACTGAACTGAAGAAATGAGAACACCAGAACTGATTGAATTTGTCAAAAGAGCTCCTTGTGAGAGGAAATACAAAATTTATGAGATAATAAAAGACCAAGATCATAATATTTTGCATCTGCCAGCTTATCACGCTGATCTTAATCCAATCAAAATGGTTTGAAACTATGTAAAAAGATAAGTGGCCTAAGATCTCTCAAGTAATTCTCTTGACGACAACAAAAAGTTGTCTGAAAAATTGTTTCAAGAACACACTGCAGAAGAATAGAAAAAGTTCTGAGACCATGTTCACAAAATTGAGGATGATTACTGGCACAAAGACGCTTTGATAGATGAAGCTATTGAAAGATTCATAATTGTTAACAAAGAAAGTTTAGATTCTAGTGATAGTGAAGCTTTCACTGGTGAAATGCTAGAACTGGAGTGGAGTGCTTCCGACTAGTGTAATCACGCTTTTCTGTAAAGTAACTCTGACAGCCAACTTCCTGGAAGAGGGGTAAGCTTACAGTAACTATAGCACAAGGTTTTTTGAAAGTTGTGAAGCTATATCTACAATGGAATGTCACACTACAACCATTTTCTAGGACAACAACTTTAATATCTCAAATTCCACGAGGACCCCAGGAAATACTTTTTAAAAATTAATCAAAGTATTACATTTGACCTCCTTTGATTGTAATCTAAAGTGCATTAAAATGTCTCTTGATTGTATAAGACAGGAGTGGCCTGACTCTTTGATCCAGGGAAGGAAAATCCTGTGCGATCTACTACAGAGCCACAGGCTATATCGTTTGTTTCATTGGTAAGAAATTAGCACCTGTAACCCATTTTGTGTTTTAATAGTAAAATTACATTACATATAGAAACTTTTAGTCCTTTCACAAACTGAAATTGAGTTTTTCATCAAAATACATTATTTAATTTCCCTGAAAAAAAAAATATTTCTCACTAAACATTTGACTTTGAAGTTGATGCATGACACTGCATAAGTTTTGCTATTTATTTATGTTGGATTAAGCAACTAGTGCTCACGGTAGTAGTTAAAAAAATCTGAACAATATTTTTTTTATCTTGCCTTAGTACCATTTCATTTTATACACCATTAATAATCCAAATGGAATATGAATGAGGAAATCTATCTTCATTGAAAACTATTATAAAAAGCCACCCTCTATACATTACAAAATTCGAACCCCGATCTCCCCATAGCTGGCAATATAGTTTATAGAAGAGTGACATGTTAAACTAGTGGTGCGCAACCTTTTTGGAGTGCGACCCCACTGAAGTATTATGTTCATTTAGAAGACCCCATTGCCACTGTGTAAATAAAATAAACCTTTTCCTCCTACTAATGCAAGTTGCTTTCCTCTTACACGTTTAGTTTCTGGTGACTTTTTGGTGTCCTATGAATGTTTCATTATAAGTCTAGTCCGCACTGACAAACACTGCCCGCAAATAAATGCATTGGGTAGCTGCACTTGTGTTTGCGAGAGCCAAATATAAAATCCTGAGCATTAGTGTGTGGTCTGCAGTGTCCCCACAAACAAGCCATTGTTAGTTGAAATCTCTTTGGGTGAGGTCGCTGCTGGAGCCATAAAAATACTTGGACGTTTGAAGATGTAGATGGATTTAGGAATCTCATGTGTATGACATCCACTGATTTAGTAGCTTTATCACCCGCCTCGGTGGCGTAGTTAGTTAACATGCTTGTTTTGTGTTGAGCTAGACTGCCTATGACAGAGCGATCGAGGTTCAAATCTCAATCGGGTGAACTAATGTTGGTTTTCCACTCTCCCTCCACACAAATGCGGGTTCAATTCCTCTATATTCAACCTTCCCAAATCCTAACCCATTAGCGTAAATAGAACTTAGTACTAGTGTGGATGGATGGGGCGGGCGGACATCACATACACACATCGCATATATACTAGTTAGTGTGTGTATGTGTGTTTTCAATCCTCGATGAAGTATGAAAGGCAGGCAGACATTTTCCTGCAAACATTTATATCTGTATGCGGGCAAATGCCCAAAACAATTTGTAAACGGTATTTAAATAGTGTTTATACATCTGCCCGCATGTTTGTGAGAAAATGTATGTCAGTGTGAACTTGTCTCAAGGCTATTAAATGTCTTGCCAAAGTAATTTACATAACATTCGCCTACAGGATTACAAAAGTGGCAGTTCACCTAACAGGGGTGGTATCACTTATCCTCTTTGTCATCTATAAAAAAAAGTCAGTGACCCCTTGATAACTCTGGACCCCAAATGAGGTAGCAAACCCATGGATACGCACCACTATGTTAGACCATGCTACCACCGATGGCGGATATATTTTTTTACCTTGAATCTGAAAATTTTAATAATCATGTAGCTTTAAATTTTCTAAGGATTGTGAGAGACTCTTTAAGTTTAAATTAATTTATGAGTTTTCTCTCCAGTGATTTTAGGTGTGGACGATCTCCCAGAACCAATCATCCTGGAGGATGGTATAAAAGCATTCCCCTGGCACATAGACACCAAGTATTACACAGCCGATGTCAACTTGTGCTCTGTGGAAAAGAAAACTTTGGATAGTGAAGAGTTTGCTGTCTCAGTGGAGGCTGTCATCATCAATTTCGACAGCAATATTGTAAATACATTTCTATATAAACAGTAGAAACAATTTAATACAGACTTGCTTGGACGAAAGCTGGTTCGGATTCAGATGGAAGATTTGAAAATTCATCGGGGAGAGCGTTCAGCGTTCATGCAATCATTTAAGTGATATATAACACATACAATTTACTAGTCAAACTCTTTGATCGCCTTACAACCCAAAGCTAATGGGTTCAAGCTTGGCTGAAGTGTTGGTTCTTTACCAAGCGATAATAATCTGTAACACAACTTCCTTTGAAGAAGTTCATTGGTTGGCCCATGTAAAACATCCTCGAAAGGTATGAAATACCATTTTGGCAAAATTAGTAGGATATACAAGCACTTTTTTGATTGCTCATAGAAATTCATTGCTGGAAGCAATGGAACACTATTGTACTTCTATAAACATCTTAGCTATTTGCTTGCTCCCATTTGGAGCTCATGATGCTAATTGGCCCAAGGACTGAGTGCGCGCTGCTCCGGATGGATGATAAGCACATCCAACCAACTTTTGAGTTGTAAACTCTCATTCAATATACATACTATAGCTTTAACTTATATATTTACAATATATTATTATTATTATTAGCACCGCGTCTTACTACCCGTTTGAGTTATACGCACTTACACTAATGTGTAATGGTAGGGTGATTGTGAGATGAAATGGAGGACCTACAGTTTAACGTGGGATCCGAACCATGGTAGAGGCCTGGCATTCCCTACATTCACAAGTATTTACAATATAACTTTTACAGTAATGTAATACTGTTAAGCTAAATAAAAACACAATGTGTTGGCTACAACTTGTAAATTTCAAACACTTACTGTCACTTCTTTTTCCACAATATTCTTTTAATTTTGAGTTTGTAAAATATATTTTATTTGACTCAGATTTTTTCTGTGCCATTTTCTGCAAAATACAACAACTGTGGTTGGACTCTCCAAAATGTTGGACTAATATTATTTTACCGCCATCAATTAATATACCAGCTAACATTCAGTGTGTACATTATAACCATCACAATGACATTATAATTGTTGCTAAGATAAGAACCATACATTTACCCACTTCAATGGGCGAGCGGGTAGTGACACGCTGACAGTAAACTACCCATTACATCCTAGCTATAAAATAATACATCTGTTTGGCTATACATTTTGGCCACATAAAAAAGTTATTTCCCAAAAGGTTCTTATTTCTAAAATCCTACTCTTGGTATTGAAAACTTATGAAGATTACTTCCATATATTTAATTGGACATTTTTTGCTCAGTCAGTAGTGTGTCTTTCTATTGAGCTAAGATTTTCGAGTTCAATTCCTGGCATGGATGAAAAATGTATCATTGGTGAAATATGTGTTTTCCCTTTAACAGTGATAAATTAACGGCCGGGGACTGGATGTTGTGCCTGTCCTTGTCTTAAGTTAGATTATAAGGAATATGAAGCTACAGCAGGCCCAGCAAGCCGGTAGTGGAAATTATATGGCTTGAATAAAAAACTGACCCAGGCGACAGGCTGGAAACCGTAATAGATCTAAAAAAAAAAGAATATATTTACACTTCAAGTGATATAATCTCCATTTTGACTGGCGTCTTGGCCCATGGATATTGATCTATATCCCAGCAGTACCATTGGTATATCTCTTGAAAGGGGATCTGCTCCTATAGTCATGATTAGATTTCCACCGGCTCCACACCTCCATGTTCACTATCATCACACCATCCCATTGTGAATACAGCATGTATACAACCTCCTATGGTGTGCCCTGGCCAACGTTCTGTGCCATCACAGCGGTTAAAATTATACAAACATGGCGAATGAATTAGATACCATATATCTCTCCCAGTCAACAAGACCATACGCTAAAGAAAATATCTCCATTTGGTTCTAGTTGGTATTAAGATTAATTCTATTATTTAATATTATTGATTAACATTTTTACCTATCGCAGTTTACAGTAGTCTGTAGCTACAAACAAAACTGAAACACTTCTTTTTCAATCTTTTGAGTTTTGAAAGTTTGGTTGTATTTGAGTGCTTATTTGTCTGAAATATTACTCTTTGTAACCTCTGAATAGAATGCAGACCCACTTCGGTGGCCGTATGGCCTAACGCGCTAATCTCTTGTTGGTATGACTGCCGAAGATGGAGCGATCGGGTTCAATCCTGGTTGGGTGCACTGAAGGTTTTTTCCCCTAAATGGTTTCTTACTTTCTCTCCTCACAAATGAGGGTGCATTTCCTCTAAAATAAACCTTCCTAATCCCTAACGCATTAATGTAAATTTATTATTATTATTATATTACATGACTTTGGTGTATAACCAGAATGGGTAGTAAGACACGGTGCTGAAATAAATGACATAGCTTTGAGTTAACATGCATTTTCTAAAATTGTTTCCTCCCTTACATTTCTTACTTTTTGCACCAACAGTCAAACACATGTCCTTTTCTTGCCATTCTTCTCAAATCACAATCGCGTAGAACAATAAACAATACCTCACAGGTATCAGTGTAAAAAACAATATTTCCTCAACACCTCAAGAGACACTCTTTAGAAGGAATGGCGGCCATGTTCATTCAACTTCTAGTTCCAGTCTGTCAGGTGATCAACCAAAGTATCCTTCCGCGCCAACAAGAACAGATGTATTACGGAAACTGTAGATGGTGCTAACTACCGGACAGGTCTTGTGGAAAAAACAATTTTTTCGAGAACGAGTGAAATTTTTATGTTGATAGTTTCAACACCCCTTCTAAGATAATGTATTGATGTTGATTCATCGTTACATTTTCTTATTTTTTGTTATGCAGCCGGCAGTTTTCTTTTGAAAAATGTCAATTTTATCGATATTTGAGCACTGTTAAAATGATAAAGGTTTGTATATAAAAAGTATAACTTAATCAACAAGCTTCTATTCTTGAACAAACCGTTTCCGAAAAAAAATATTGCAAAACAATAAAAATTCTTGAAGATAACGGTTTGTTCCCACGGATATGAATTTCCACGCCAAATGATTAGGGCCAATTGCCTTAAACTAATTTTAAAAATGGTAATATGTAAAATAAATGGTATAATTTACTAGACAGGAAATAACCTAAATCATTCCTGATAAAAAAAAATCATTAAGAGCAGAATCATTGAGTCAGTCTTTAATGGATTGGTAAATTAATTAGATTTTTTCTTACAACCATTACCGTTTTCAACCTGAGGCCTGGGTTAGTTTTTATTCAAGCCATATATTTTCCACTACCGGGTTGCTAGACCTGTTGTAGCTTCATATGCCTTATAATTTAACTTGGGACTAGGACAGTCACAACATCCAATTCTCGGCCGTTAATTGATCACTGTGAAAGGGAAAACACACATCTCACCAATGATACGTTTTTCAGCCATGCTGAGAGTTGAACCCAGAGCCCTTAACTTAGTATTCAGACACACTACCAACTGATCCAAGCCGTTGGATGATATAATTAAATTAAAATGTCTCATTACAATTTTGCTTTTGTGAACACCCTATTTTACATCACCATAAGCCACAGATGCGGCTACATGTCCTCTGGAGGGTATTATATTGCACTGGATAATAACAATAAAAATGGCTTTGGTTTAATACTTCAGTATAGTTTTATAATTTGGTTCTTCACAATTTTAATGATTGATTTTTATGATTTTTTAAATTATATTGCACTGGATAATAACAATAAAAATGGCTTTGGTTTAATACTTCAGTATAGTTTTTTAATTTGGTTCTTCACAATTTTAATGATTGATTTTTATGATTTTTTACACACTAAAACTTAAACTTTGATTTCAGAATGCTGGGTTAAACATAGCTGAAAGCTGGTTATCTTTTTTGAAAGAATTCGAACCTGAAGTTCAAATTCTACTGTGTGACCGATGTCAAGAAAATCCCTCTGTAGGGGTCTCTAAAGTTGCAGGTAACTTAAATAGTCTCAAGTATACAAAGGAAAAATGGTGCCAAATGGATATATTAAATTAAACATTGAAAGGCGGATGGAAGGACAAGGCCTACCCATTTACTAGAAAACTGTAGACCTCATGTAGTTTTTGGGGTACATCAGTCTTCTTCAACAGAAAATAAGTAAAATATCAACTGGACTATGGCAGCATGGCTAGAAGTAGATCATGGTCACTTAGATACAATTGTTGCTTGTTTCTCGATTATTTTTACTTAAAACAAAATTAAGAAACCTTATTTTCTTTAAAAAAATCAGGTAACAGACAGTGACAGTATCTAAGTGACCATGGTCTCTAGGCATGCTGCCATGGTCCAGTTGGTGTCTTACTATTTTCTACTACCCACCTCAGTAATGCGCTAGTTTCGTGTTGAGCTAGAGCTGAGGACAGGGAGATCAAGGTTCGAATCTCACTCAGGTGAACTGGGGGTGGTTTTTACTAAATGGTTTTCCACTCTCCCTCCTTTTTCTCTATATTCAACCTTCCCGATTCCTAACCCATTAGCGTAATTAATACTTAAGAGTATAACCCGAATGGGTAGTAAGGCGCAGTGCTTATTATTATTATTACCACCACCACCACAACCACTTTTTGATGAAGATGTGCCTTGAAAATTTCATATTAATGTGTGTTGTTCTGTTTTGAATTGTGAGCTTTCAGATCTTCAGTTTTTGAGAATTTTGTAGGCCTTGCCCTTCTATCCTATTTTCAATGTTTAGTTTTTTTACTTTAAAAAAATAAAGAAAAATTATTTTCTT
>CABFOV010007936.1:12641-25904 GCA_902141375.1 Timema poppense
GGGGGGGGGGCGAGTTAGGAGGATGTGACATACTTTTTTAGTCGGGAATTTTAGGAAATGATCAGGGGAAATCAGGGAAAAGGTCGGATATTTCATTGGTCAAGTTGACTTTAGCCCACACTGCCAGCCCCAAGCTTCAAACGCTTAATTGGTAGAAGTATGAAAACAATTTTCTGGGCATGCCTTATAAAAATAAGTGTTTTTATTGAATTGAATAATTTTAGGCTTGATTTTAAAAATTCATCTATGCCATTTACAAAATACTAGAAAATCTAATTCTCTTTTGTGTATATTCGTTTTGAATTATACAAGATAATTAGTATAAAGTAAACACACTTTTGAAGAATCCAAGAAATTTTCTAAAAAATAATAGTTAGCAAATTGAGATATTTTTTTGATATAATTTGGAATGTTGCATTGTATAATTTATTTTCATACTAAAACTTTGTTAACTTAAAATAAATTAATACTTTAGTTGAGTTCACCTAATTAAAAACTTGCATTTAAATTCAATAATAACAAGAGATAAACAAAGAAATCCTTGCAGTAAAATTAACTGGAAGCACTTTAATAATATCTCTATACAGGAAAAAGCTCCGCCAAATTGGCAGCCATGTCTTGGGGAACAGGTACCCTTCACTCTCCTCTAATCTATCATGACTGTGTCCTCTGAGCGAAGCCATGCATGTAAAATGTGCGCAGCAGGAAATTAAGGAACTGGTGAATCCATGCCAGCGTACAACTGGGGAAACTCCCCCACCTTTGCCATCTTTCATTGTCGAGAGAAGTTGGTTCCTCCTTCATTTAGTGCTGGACGCACAAATATACACATCGGGGAGTTAAGAGACAACCTAGTAATCACCCTGTTCCAAAGAGAGCTTTAACTTAGGTTGCCCTACTGGGGGTAGAAAATCGATCTTAAGAAGCACCCTGAAAAAGTCTTTTACCTAAGTTTGGACCCTTGGAGGTGGCCAGGCGTCTAGCCTTAGGAATCGCCCTAAAAATCACTTTCAACCTAAATTGCCCGGCGGGGACCTCATGGAAGTGGTCTTCTGACCACCTTTCCCGTAAGGTACTTGCTACCAACCACTTTTTTTGTGGCGAATATGGGTTAGGGGGGAGGAGGGGTCACTCCCTTACAGATAACCTCAACAGATTTAGCTGCCCTTCGAGTAAACTCTTCGAACGTTGTCCGGGGACCCCCACAAGGAGACATTTTTCCAGGATTTCTGGAAGAGGAACATCCCTCAGGCAGGGGCTCTCTTCCTGTCTGAGTGAGAGGATTCACCACAAGGGAGAGGATTCACCACAAGGGAGAGAATTCATCTCAAACCCATGAGCTTCCAACTCGGACCTGGCACTACCCTTTAACTGGAAACAAACTATTTTATTGAATTTAGGTCTGAATCCTTATTGAAATATAGCCCATTATTTACGCTGGTAATTCAAGCTTGCTGAGCAAAGAAAGCTGGCTATTTTTGTGATGTTACCAATCCTAGGAGGTTATAGTAGGGTCTGGCTGACATGCGTGCCCGTTGGGTAGCAATTACACGAATAACGTATTTAGAGAGTGTCATACTGTTTGTGACATTTATACAGGTGCAGTATATAAAAAAGTATGGGAAATTTATCAATGGCTAAGCCTCAAATCTGTTGATCCATACCCAGAAAATTGAAAGTACCATAAAAATTATATATGCTTATGATTCATAAATAAAAATATCACAAAGAAATTAATTTTTTTACTTAAAACCATCCATAGGTCCTCTTTTGCATTTTACTGATATACTAAAGTTATGTTATTTACGAGTGTTTGTTATATACAGCTCAGGAATGGTGTGTGGACCAAGGTTTCGAACTTGTGGAGCTGAACCCCGAGCTAGACGCAGAGTGGGAGGCTGAGCAAGACTTCCTCGAGACGACGGGCATCCAGAGGGTGGTGCAAGCCGTGCACTCACATCTATGGCCCAATCTACGGATGAAGGGTCTGTCCCTCACTATTCAAATCCTTTAACAATTTTATTTAATTCCTAGGTATTACAAACTGACACATGATGGTAAGGGCACCTTCAGGGGAGGACCAAGGGGGGCAATTACCCCTCCCCCCTCTGAGATTCTGAGGTTGTATGGATATTAAAAGTAGGCTAATCCCACCCGAAAGTGTTCTTAACTAGCGCTCAAACAGTGCCTCCCCCCCCCCAGCCAACAGAGAATTGTATAATATAACTAATAAACTAAATTACTAGCGCCCACCACCAGCCCACCTACTGACTTTAGTGTTGATAGTTTGGCGCATGCAATTCCAACAGCATTTGCCATTCAAATCGTCAAGGTCAAGTGTCCACCCACGGATTTGGATAAATTTGAAACATTTTTCTTATGTTGTATCTTATTTTCAAGTGACAATGATTGCCTTAAAAAGCGCCTTATGAGACTTCAATTTAATCAAATTTCCTGGGGGCTGGACCCCTCTGCCTTACCCCCTGGTTTGACCCCCTTGGAGAAAAATCCTTGGGGCGCTCTTGCATGATGGTTGTCCACAAGATCAGTCCTGATGCAAGTATCAAATTCAAGTACAGGGTAGTCTCATGATCTAAAGAAGGGCTGGTACAACATTTTCCTTCCTCTTCTACTAGCACTACAAACCTGTCTAGGTCTTGGCTGAATGCACAATTTGCTTCTATGTTACTCGATCATCAATCAATGTTGGGTCGAAAGATAGGTTCTTTGTTGCTAAGTCCACCCTGGTCTTGTATCTCCACCATAGACACGAAGGTCCTAATGTTCTTTTTACATTTTTCATCCCAAGCGCCAAATATATCAGTTTTCACCGCTGTCCAAAGATATTTTCAGTAATCCCATCAACTTAATACATTCCTACGAACAGCACCTAATAAACAATATTCAATACTTATAATAAATTGTATTTTATGTTTCGAGCTTTGAGCCGAGCTTGTAATTAAAGCTCGGAATTGAGCTCGAAAATTCTGTAGGCTTGTCATTTTCAAGCTTCCTCTTGATATATGAACAAATCAGTCTTTATAATGTATTGGTAAGTATAAGCTATTTAATTTAGATGATATTGGCAGCTTCACTTATAAATCATTCGGTAACTTTTCAAAGTAATATCAAATTTCACATTAATAACATAATAGAGCTCTAAAATGATTTGGATCCCTAAATTAATTTCACTATTTTCCTCCATTTTAAATTATCTTCATTTGAAATTGCATTCAACACACAGGCTGCAAATCATTGTAATCACAGCACTGTTTGTGTTGAAGGGACCACATTTAATTTAATTTAAGTTAGTTGAAAAATGAAACCTGAACACAGAAATTGTAGTCTCCTCCGTAAAAATAGTGCCGCAATTCCAATGATGTGCAACCTGTGTGTCGATATTTATTACAATCTTGTATTGTATACTTGGCCGCATAGCAGCCCTCCCGAGTCACAGATGGCTGTGGTTTCTGATAGCTCGCAATACTATTGGTCACTTGTATGTAAGTGTTTATTCCCACACGTCCATCACAGATTCAGCCTTAAACCATGAGTGTGGGGTGATTCCTGTATAGCTCAGTGGTGCACTAAGCCGTGTTTGCCTCAGGGTTTTATTCTTGTGTCCAGGTGTCATTTTCCAACTTATTAAATGTATAATAAAATACAATCATGACCTTTTGAATAAATATTTATATTTGAATCTATTCAACACCTTAACTCAGTTGGTAGCTTTTCTGTTTACTGAGCTAAGGGTTTCAGTTTCAATTCTCGACATGGCCGAAAAATGTATCATTGATTAAATTAAGGGTTTTCCCTTTTACAGTGGTGAATTAACAGCTGGGGACTGGATTTTGTGCCTGTCCTAGTCTTGAGTTAAATCATAAGGCGTATGAAGCTACGACAGGCCGAGCAAGCCAGTAGTGAAAAATATATGGCTTGAATAAAAAATTTACCCGGACCACTGGTTGAAAACAGAAATGGATGTAAAAATTTATATTTGAATCTTCCATCAAGTGTTTCCCTTTAATTTTACTCCAGGGTATTGTGAGGGCCACATTTTCAGTGAACATGGGCCGCATCAGGCCTGCAGCCCACCAGTTGGATCACACTGGTCTAAGGCATCTCTGGTGATAGACTGGTCTGCCAATTACAAGGATCGGGGTTCATATCTTATTGGAATGTACTGTGGTTGTTTCTCTATAAATGGTTTTTCACTCTCCCTCCAAACAAATGCATGTACACTTCCTCTAAATTGAACCCTCTTAATTATTAACACATTGGTTTAACTAACTCGTATGTTTATAATTCAATGGGCAGCGAGACATTGATTAAAAATACAAGCAAACATTTATTTATTTTTGTTGCTGCAGGTAAACCCCAACAGTTGTCCAGGACTGTGCAGTCGATGCTAAATGGAAATGACCTTGACCCTACACTATCCACACTGGGTCAAGATCTGCAGAACCTCCAACTAGACCCAGTCACCAACTCCAACAACTATAATGCCAATGTTAACACTGCCATTGAAGACAGGATCGGTGAGTGTCATGTATATACTGGGATACAACGTGTGAAACAGGATCGGTGAGTGTCATGTTTATACAGGGATACAACATGTGAGACAGGATCGGTGAGTGTCATGTATATACAGGGATACAACGTGTGAAACAGGATTGGTGAGTGTCATGTGTATACTGGAATGCAACTGTTGAGACAGGATCTATGATTGCCTTGTATTTACTGGGATGCGACTGTATCATATGCTATGATTGACACAAATATATAAGCATATTTTAAATTTTTTATAAAAAAATGAGACAAAAACTGCACTTTTACTAAAACGATAGGACGGGACTTTCCCGCTCAAAACGGGCCATATGGTCACCCTATTCACAGGTCCACTGTCTCAATAGACTGGACTGCTGATGAGAGGGAGATTGGAATTGTTTTATTTTTAAGTGTTTTTACGGTTAAAAAATAATCACAATGTTTTTAGTTGGGTTGGATTGAAATGTCCCTGGTGGTATCCAGTATGTACCTAAGTTTTGTTTGTAGGACAGATTGTAATTTATTTATTTTATAATTTGAGTGTACATAATTGGTTGGTTATTACTGTAAGAAGCATAATATATAGAAATGGGTCGAATACACTATTTTACAAATCTGAATCTCCAATATACCCTTGAATCTTGTAAAATTTATTAACATAAAGGGAAATATCGTCGGTTTAGAGGTAAAACTCACTAAGTAGCATTTTCATTGTTTGGAGATTTGCTAAGTGAATGATAACTTTTACCTGGCAAAGAAGCTTTCAATGTTGAATTTGATGATTTCTTATTTTTTTTAAATATAGAGAGATATAAGTTTACACATTTAATGACTTTCTCTTATAAATCTTGAAATTTTAACATATACACACATATAAACTCATTTCAAGCAGAAATGCACTTAATGAGTTTTACATCTAAACCGACGATATAATATAAAATACAAATAGTTAATAAATAATATTTAGCACCGCGTCTTACTACCCGTTTGGGTTATAGGCAAACAAATAGTTAATAAATATTAACATTATTACTATAATCCATTCATACATTCAGTTAAGTGTTAGTGTATAACCCGAACAAGTAGTAGGACAAAGGGTTAAAAAAAAAAAGTTAAAGAGTTAAATTACTGGTCTGGGGCCTAGTTGCTAAGTTCATCCTATAATTATAGTTGGTTCTGAACCGTCATTAAGCAGTATTAGAGCTCTATAAAAAATTTCACTTTTATTTTTTTTATTTAAAGGATTTGAGTCTCGAATCCTTGAATATCAAATATTCTTAAAGGATTTGAGGTCCCATCCCATGAAAATTGTAAAAAATAAATTATTTGGTTTTCCAAGGTTTTGTTTTGAATGGGGTGAAGGATGATATAGTGTTTGATGGAGAATGCACAGGTTCTCAGCCAACATTGTCACAGGATGACATAACCTTTAGAGCTGGCTCCGTTTATCTTTAGATAGCTAAGGGATAAGAACACCGGCCATCTTAGGAAAATTACATGGATTTGATTATGTCACAAATAGTTGTACCATTTAATTGATGTTTTAACATTTTGGAATTCAAATTGAGAACAAAGAAATGAACATTTAAATTCACTGTTCTCAACTGATTTTAGCATTTGGCTGGCTCAATTTTGTTGAATGCCACAATCTACATATTTCCTTCCACCATTATTTCTAATTAATTTGCTTCCATTCCTTTCTTTTCACTCACACATTTGCTGTTATTGGTTTCATCCATATCTTTCTTAGTCCATCTTGTGGTATTTTTTGCTTCATCTTCTTGATTCTCTTTGGAATTCCTTTCTTTTCCATCCTCATTATGGGACACAAACATCTCGCACTTGCTTTCTCTTTGATTTCAAGTACTCCAACATCCTCATTAAATGACCATACCATCTTACCCTTGCTTCTTTTACTATCTCAAGTACTCCAACATCCTCACTACACATCTCGATCATACCATCTCACACATCTTGGATCTCGAATTAACTTATAAAAAGGGTGTCTAACATACTAAACTAAATTTTCCACAAAAGTATGATTCTTTTTTACCTTTCAATTTTTATTTCTCTCTCATTAAATTTTTGGTAACAGTAAAAAATAGAAATCATTGAGTTAAAAAAATATCTTTATTCCTAAATTCATTTAAAGATCATTTTAGAAAACATTCTAAAAGAATAGTTAAATGTAAGGAGTGGTTATAGTGAAATTTAAGACTTAGATAAGTTGATCCAGAAAATTATAAAATTAATCTACAAATAAAGCCTTTAATAAAGTGGTTGATGAACTAAGTGAAATTGATAAGTATTAAAATGTACAATTTAAATAATTTTTTTATATAGAAATATAGTGTATGATATGAACAATTATATAAAATTACAATACAATGAATCATCATCAATTTTATATAATTGTTTATATCATATAGAGAGGGGCCACTCGAATCTTTGAATCCACCGAATCCTGACAGGTATTCGAGATTCAAGGATTCAGTGTTTTACTGTGTTCGATGGTTGAATCTTTCACCTCATAAACAAAGCATAATATTTTGAATTCAAATATTACTTAGTTAGGCCTACTTGAAAAGCACAACTTAATCCGTAATATTTATTTTGTCGGACAAAATTTTGATTAATTTGATTTCTAAACAATAATATGAGTCTAGATTGTTTAATTTGTCTGGATTTTAACCAGTATTTTGCGAAGGGTGGTTGGGGTTGATTAAAATTGAAAGCATGATTAAAACAAATTGACTTACATTACACAATATAGGCCTAAAGTGTAAATTAAGATTTATTTCAATCATGCTTTCAATTTTAATCAACCCCAACAACCCCTCGCAAAATACTGGTTTAAATCCAGACAAATTAAACCATTACAATTTTTAACAATTTGCTAGGATTTGGATTAGAAATTTGAAAATAAAATTTAGATTCGGATTCGAGAAATAGTGGATTCGACCCATCTATAATATACTATCTTTCTTTATAAAAAAATATTTAAATTGTACAGTTTAGTACTTATCAATTTCACTTTATACATCAACCACTTTATTAAATGCTTGATTTGTAAATTAATTTTATAATTTTCTAGATCAACTTATCTAAGTCTTATTTTTCATTCAATTAAACAATAATTTAATGGTCTGGGGACTGTTTTCTTATTGTTTTTTATTATGTTAGTGTTAAACTATCCTAAAGCAGTAAAGTGTCTCTAAGACAAATTCTTATTCAAAATTAGCAGGAAAAAAGAAATCTTCAAATATCCTTGAGGATTTTATGACTCCATCCTTAGTTGTAACTTGTGTTATTACAGATGAATTGCTGGGTGACAGCGGAGGGGTTGCGGGGTTCTCCTCCTTGTTTGAGCAACTACACAACATGAAGGCATGTGTCCAAGGACTCCCGAGTGACCAGCGCAAGGCCTGCGCCGAACAAGTCGTCATGGCGTTCTGGCATGCCATTGGCGGCGATGAAGATGAGCTCGAAGGTCTAGGTGGTGCTGATGGGGGCACTTAGAAGCACTGCCCTCGACCTCATGATGATCACAAAATATTCAAAGATTAAACAATCAATATAAATTATTAGTCAAGTGGTATTTTCTCTGTCATAAAATATATGCTTAACACTTTTCAACTTGATCTAATGTTGACACAAAATCTGACAAATTTTACTATTAACTTCAACATACTTATCAAAGGCTTCTAAAGTTTATTTTTTATGTGAAGCAAAATTAAATTGAATATATTGGTAAGCCCTTGGATTCAAATCAATTTTTGAATTATTTTATTATTGTTTTATGTTGAGTAAATATATTAAATTTTGTATATTTATCTAAAGTATAATTTGTAAATTATAAAATTGTAAAAATGTTTATATAATTTCGTCTTAAGTTGGTGAATTAACCTTATAATAAAACATGTAATTAATTCAATTAAATGAACATGAATTGTAATGTATAGCAATCACTCATCATTGTCATCATCATGAACTGCCTCCGCCTGTGGCCGGGTCATTTTAGTAAAATACCTCCATCTTTAATTTTTCTTTCCACCATTCTTCCTTCTTTACTTGGTCTGTTCTGCTCTTCTCACTCGCACACTTTATTTCACCTGCTCCTCGAATATCCTTTTTGGTCTCTCTTGAAGAAAAATTTACAAAAATTCAAGTAAAACTATGTTTGTATTTTACTTTCCTCTGATGAAAAAGGGAACTAAGATACTCCAAAAATTACATAATTATATGTTTTTTTGTGTTTTAATTGTGAACTCTTGGGGCCTACAATTTTTTGGTAAGTGTGTAGGCCTTGCCCTTCTATCCTCCTTTCAATTTTTAATAAAAAAAGTAAAAACTTTTTAACTGTCAAAGGATCACACCCCCCAAAGCTGACAAATATACAAATTAAAATTATATTTTTCAAAGCTTTGCATGCTGGAGATAAAATATATAGATAAAAGACTGCAAGGGGACTAAGAAAGAAATGGGAGGAACAGATAACATAACAGGAAGTGTGCAAGTGAGAGGAGAAGAGTGGTGGAAGGATAAAGGAAGATGGAAGCATTTTAGTGAAGTGACACAGGCTGGAAACGGTTGTTAATGATAAATATAATACATACATGTCCATAATAGTGATACTGTTATTTACATTAAAGTATCAATTTTTTCTTGGTAAAATTTCATTGCTGTTATTAGAGGATTTTTGCTAATTATTCACTTTACCTCAACCAAACATATTCTTGTCTGCAATCAATAAAAACCTATAATGAAACACTTAGTTTATATAACTGCAGTAGTGTGTCTACTATCCATGGCTGTCTCCGCTAGACAAAAAACTTTGATAAAACAATTTGTTTCAAAATCTCTAATTTTTATTTATATACTTACAACTATTTTTTTTATTTACATTCATGACTAGAAACTTAATAAAAAAATAAATGCTACACTAAATTCAAACACGTGTCTTACACTTAACTCTCATGACATTTTAAAAATGCACGAAACATAAATTATGTTACCACCCTGGATAAACAGGAACCTCAAATGATCAGGTCTCGGATAATTGGTACTATATTGTAATTACGTTTTGTAATTTAGAAAACAAGTGTTTTATTAAAGAGTTCTTAGATACAATTTTATTTATATTATTTCCACTTTACAAGAACAAAAGTTTTAGGTTACATTTTAATATAAAATAAAATACAATCTGTTATAGCTTCCAACTTAATTATAATCTTTTGTTATTATTTGGGAAAATGTATTTCATTAAATTATATTTAGCATCTGATTTAAAAAAATCTAGAATATGTGTACATTTAAGATCTCCATGTATATAATAAACTAAGATATATATAAAGAAATATATCAAAGCTACAATTATACTCTTTTGATCTTTGTTGGAAAAAAAATAATTATAATTTGCATCTGGTTTTTTATTTTTAATCTCGAATATTCTCCAGGATTTGAAAGACTTGTTTTGTATCTTTTATTATAACATAGAGACACATTTTGTTAAAGATTATTAAGTTTGGCATTTTCCCATCAAATAATACTGCTGTGCGTATGTTATCTATCTTCTGAGTCGAGTAGGTCTGGGTTCTATTCCCAACATTTCTGAAAAATATATCATTCATTACTTGTCTCACAGGGATGAATTGACTATTCTAGTTTTTAGTTGGTTAGTAAAATGAATGAACTAATTTATTTAACCTAACTCCACAAATTTGTATGTCACAATTGACTTGTATATTATACTAGGATATACATTAGACGGTGAAACAATAATTGGATGATATAAACATTTTTAAAAACTAAATAAAAGTTATTTTTAAATTAATTTATAAGTATATTCTAACTTATGATACTTTGACTTACGATTGACTTCTCACTTGAGATTCTTTTCCTTTGCCACGAAGCCCGGAACTTGTGACGCTTGCTTCACAGATACTATACCTTAATGACACGACGCTACCACTTGCTTCACAGATACTATACCTTAATGACACGACGCTACCACTTGCTTCACAGATACTATACCTTAATGACACGATGCTACCACTTGCTTCACAGATACTATACCTTAATGACACAACGCTACCACTTGCATCAGTCTCCAGTGATTCAGATGATGTACCTTTTTTCTAAATGTAAGATGGGTTCCATATATGACTATTGTAGTACAGTACATACATCCATAAGTGGAAAAATGCATTATTTCAAGTTGTAACGATTTTTGAGCTAGAAAAGTGGTGTGGTACCTAACTTGTTGTGTGAGGTATGCCTGTATTCTTTAATATTCACTTTTGCTTTAAAACATCTTTTTTATAGATCTCGAACTCAGAAAATGTAAAGCTAGCGCTGCATAAATCACAACCAAAGGCTCTGAACTTAAAGATATTTTTTCCCCAAGTAACCTAAGGGTCATAAAATGCCTACATGCACCAGGGAAAAATAAAATGTTACCATTGAAGGTATTAAAAAACGAACAAGTTCTCATAATAAAGGTTGAGGGAGAGTAGTTTATAACTGCTTAAACATTTTTAAATTTAATTATTATTAGGGATGGGCCCTCGAATCCTTAGGAATATTCAAGAAAATTTCAGATTTGATATTCAAATCCTTAAGAAGATTTTTTTTTCTTCCAATTTTGCAAGTGAAATTTGTTCAATTACTACTATTGATGGTTCAGAACCAATTATAGTTATTGGATGAACTGAACAACCATGCCCCAGACCAGTAATTCAACATTTAGTGACTATTTGTATTTTCTTTTACAGGGAGGCGCATGGGAATGTGTGATTTTAATAACAATGTAATGCAACTTTAAATAATCATAGTTTCCCTACAAACATGGCAATCTAAATGTTACAACTATGCCAATTATCACTTACTTTACATAAAAGTTATTTATTAAAGACAACGTCCTAGAGATAGCCACCTTTTATGCATTCCTACAATTGTGAACGCAAGTTCATCGTAACTCGCTGAAACTTTTCAATGGAAATCATTTCAATCTCTTCACTAATCCTAGTTTTCAGTTAATTGATACTTTTAGGACGATGAGCACACACGCATTTTTAAAAGTCCCCATAGCAATAAATCACACACCGAAATATCTGGTGATATCGCCGTTCCTGGTCATGAGGCGGTTTCTAAAAAGGTCTCGTAAAGCGGTGATTGAGATTCTTGCAGTATGAACTGCAGCTCCGTCCTGCTGAAACCATGTGGGCTTGTTCACTGGAAAGTTCTCTAGTTCATCGCTAAGAAACATTTGAACCATGTTGACGTACCGTTCTGAAGTTACAGTCATTGTCATAAAAAAATATGGTCAGATAATTCCTTTCGATGACACCGCACACCACACTGCCACTTTTTCACTATGTAAAGGTCACTGGTGTAAAAGGCGAGGATTCTCCCCAGCCCAGTAACGAAAGTTCTGTTTGTTAACATAACCATTTAGATGAAAGTGGGCTTCATCAGACCTCCAAAGATTTTCCAGGAAATTTTCGTTTTCGTTACATTTTGCTAAAAATTGTTCAGCAAAAACAACTCTCCTATTGAAATCACAGGATTTTAATTGCTGGACTACCTAAATCTTGTACGGATATAACTTGAAATGTGAGAATAATATTCGCCTAAAGTGCAGCAAGACAAACCTAATGACACTGCATGTTGCCGAGCAGAAACAACGCTGTGGACTACTCAGTAACGAAGCTCTGACTACTTCAACAGTTTCTGGCCCTGGATGCTTCTTTCTCAATACTGAACCTGTTGTTTTAAAGTCTGAAACGCGTGTCTTTACAACGTGAGATGACGGAACCGGATCATTACGATAAAGTTGAAAGTGAAGTTGAAATTCTCTTCGCGCAGCTTCATAACAATTATTGTTTTTGTAAAATGCTTTTACTGCAAACACTCGATGCACACCCGACCACTGCTCAATGGTAGGTAAACGGCATTGACTGAGGAGCATAATGATGTCGTCATAGTCCTGCCAACTTAAACTATGGCCTTGAAATGAATTATTCAAAATTTGCCATCCCCGCGCACCACCCTGTATTATATTTATATTTTCTCTTATTATAATAATTTTTTCAAATATTTGGATTTGAGATTCAGGATTCAAAGATATTGGATATTTGGATTCAAGATTTAAATTGGTAAAATATTGGATTAGACCCAACTCTAATTATAATCACTTCAGAATTATTTCTAGAAAGTATTGGTCATAAAATACAGGGAAAAATATATGTTTAACATTTTCCAATTCGAGAGACTAGGTAAAATTAATGGAATTCCAAACCACAATCCTTTTCAGACGTGCTCAGCTCAGGTATAGTGTAGGATTAAAATAAATTCAACTTTAATTATGGAGTATGATAGTAAGTAGTAAGACCAAATAATTTTATTGAGTAAGCTTGAATATCTCCGTCATAATTTGGCACCCGGACAAACTTTCTGTTTGGTATCACCTTTATTCATATTATCATCTAATTTTGGTCCAAAGATTATTTTATGATCCGTGAAAGAAATCATTACCAAAAAAAAACTCATAGTTGTGTATTGTTTTTATTAATGTTTGATATTAACACACTTTGGTGGCTGCATAGTCTAAGGCATTACTCTAGCATTAGACTAGATTATTATTATTAGCACCGCGTCTTACTACCCGTTCAGGTTATACGCACTTACGCTAATGTGTAATGGTAGGGTGATTGT
>CABFOV010007937.1:3083-25903 GCA_902141375.1 Timema poppense
AAAAAAAATAAAAAAAAAAAAAAGCGAGCCATGCTAGATGGGCAGAAATGACTCACAGGTTGAGCATCGCAAACTGTTGAACAACCCACGTTAATTAACATATAAAACGTGAGCCATGCCAGACGGGCAGAAATGACCCACAGGTTGATCACCGCAAACTGGTGAACAACATAAGTTAATTAACATACAAACGCTAGATAAGCAAACCTAAACTTAACTAGATATAACCATAAGGCCTGGAACAACCTAAACAACCCCTTTCCCAACTGAAGGCCTTGCTGACTATAACATGGTCACGCAGGCTAAGGAGTGGGAATTATCCCTATTCAAACTGCAGGTCTTGACGACCAAGCAGAAAACACGTGAAAGGTAAAATCACTCCACGGCATGTAAACTATGTCATTAAAAAGCTAACCTAAATAACATGTAGAGTAAGACGAGAGTGGCTAATACTCTCAACAGGGACACAAATATCCATAAAACTATATTCCGGCCATCCCTACAAATTTAAATGTTGAAAGTTACGGCTTGTTACCTCCATCTGTCTGGTCTATCCGTTGGCAGTATCGTCAAAAGATTTTTTGTAGTGTAGACTGGAAGAAGACGTCGAACGTGTTGACTATTCGACTGGGTATATATTATTGTCTGTGGTTCTCAGCGAACCGTGGAGCGTTATAGTGGCTGAACGTGATGAACCATGGGTGGGGAGAGAAAGGGGGAGACATCCCTCTACGTTGGAAAAATCAGGTAGGCCTCAGCCGCACCAAACTATGAGCAGGCCACCCACCCCGAACTCCAGTTAGTTGTTTTAATCGCTCCGACGAGTCAAGTGCAGTGTTAGCAGAACTGCGTGAGTGGCCAACACTTCTGATGTCACAATTCTTGGACAACGATGTTTCCAAGGCGTGGTATATAACTACGGTGACCAAACGTACTGTTTTTTGCAGTACAGTACTGTTTTTTGGGATGATGACCTGCTGTCCTACAGAGCATGCGATAGTACAGCAAAAGGTACTGTTTTTTAAAACCAAGTACTTCCAAAAATACTTAGTTTTGAAGTCAGAGAAAATAATATTTTGAATTGAACAGCGCCAGTGCAAGTAACATCATCCTTGAGCAGTTGGCAAACACTCAACACATATGCTGCGCCCTCTCGAACAAGATCGGAACTTCTTTATTAACTCTGTGTGATAATACCACCTAGCCTACCATTTTTAATGTCTTACCCATACCCTTTTTTTCGGTCTTCATTTGTTTTCTTTATCTTCATTTGTCTCGCCAAGTCTGTGATTGTGTGTTGTGATTGTTCTATTAGTTTTTAAATAATAATAAAAGCTAGCATACCACAGTGCTGTGAGACGGGGCAGCCACTCAGAACATGTACATTTAATTCTTCTTTACAAACAAAATACCCTTTCATCAAACTAAAAAATAGTGATAACCCTCACATTGTTATTTGTGAGCTGTGTAGAGGTGAAGTTGACCTAAGCAAGAGTGGTCGCACAAGCATTGTGAGGCATTTGAAGCAACGCAAACACTTGCTAACAGTAAATGCAGCCACATAAAGTAGTACGATAAGCAAGTTATTTAAAAAAAAACGTATTAACTACTGAAAATTTTCTTTTGGCTACCAAAGAGGGTACTTTTGCATATAATACAATTAAACATATGCAGAGTTTTCGTTCCCTTGACTGTACGTCGAAGCTGGTAGCAGGTATGTTTGAACCGAAGTTCTCCTCAACCCGCACTAAAACGGAAGCATTTGTAAAAAACGTTTTAGCGAAGGAGGCCCAGGAGAGATTGAATATTGATTTAGGAACAGCACATTATTTCAGCGCTATGATTGATTCTTCCAATCACCATAACATTAAGATAGTGCCATTGATTGTACGATACTTTGGCTGTACCCAGGGAGTAAAAGTCAAGATCCTGGAACTGAAAGACCTTCCTGGGGAAACATCTGAGCAGCTACACAGCTACGTTTACTCTACCTTGTGTTCATTAAATGTAGTGGAAAAGTGTGTTGGTCTTTCTGGAGGCCCTAATCGAAGGGGGGAAACAAACCTGTTCAAGAATCTCAACAACTCTTGTGAAAAACTGTGGTTGGCGTAAGCTGTGTTGCACATGTGATAAACAACTGCATTCAGAATACAACAGACTGGTTACCGATTGACATTGAAGTAGTAGTTATCAAGATTTACAAACATTTTTATATCCACACTGTTCGTGTAGGTACATTAAATACTTTTTGTGGGTCTGTAGAAATGGAGTACAAGAAGATGCTATCTTTTTCAAACACTCAATTCCTCTGTTTGATGCCAGCTGTGGAGCGTATTCTCTTAATGTATGAACCTTTGAAGGAGTATTCCCTAACTTCTCCTTCTTGCCCAACAATATTGAAACATTTGTTTGAAAACCCTGTGGGTGAAGCATGGTTGTGGTTTGTTCTCAATGTTAGCTTTCTATTTAACGAGGCAATTTTAAATATTGAAGGTGATAATAAGTGTGCAACTGACGCCGCACTAGAATATTTTGAGCTGCTTGAGAAATTGAAAAGCAGGGAAAATTCTGCATTCTTGCCAGTTAAAGTAAGAAGCTGTCTTAGCAGCATTGAAACAGTCAGTGAGGTGAATTACAGAAGTGATTTTTCTACAGAAGCTAAGGCTTTATACTCTAGTTGCATTGCATACTTGGAAAAATGGACTGCTAATCTGCAACAGTTAAAACTTTTTGAATGGGTAATATTACATGAGAATGTTTCGTGGGAGAAGGTGCTGGCTTCGTATGAGGCTTTCAAAGATGCTATTGGCTCTACTGTAGATTAAGATGGTCTTTTTGACGAAATTACAGCGTTAACAAACTTTCTAGCTGGGGACAAAATTCCTGAGTGGAATGAGAGTAAAATTCCTATTCAAACCAGGTGGTTGGAAGTGTTTACTTTTATGAACAACAAGCTTCAACCTCTTAAAAACCTGCAGTTGCTATGTGAGTTTATACTTTGCCTGCCTGCCACGAGTTATTTAGTTGAGAGACTTTTTCAATAATAAATAACTATTGGGGGAGTCAAAAAAAACCAAATGAGTATTGGGACATTAAAGGCTGTGATGCAGGTTCACACCAATTTTGACGAAACCTGTATGGAAATGTTCCAATACCTGACATCTAAAGAAGTGCTTCTTAAAGATTCATAGCTCAGATAAATATGAATGATATGATCATGAAGCAAATGCCGGCACAAGGAGTTCGTAAATTGTTATTTTAAAATTTACTTTCTCTTTATTGAGTTTTTTAAGTACTGTAGTCCTATGTTTTATTTACCAATGGGTTTGTACACGTGATTAGTCCTAAAATATTTATTTTTTAGAAGTTTTAGGCACAAGTATTATTTACAAAAAGACTACACAATAATAAAAGCCAATCTAATACTTGATGTATATAGTTTTGACTTTATGTAACTTGCTCTCTTAAACTAGTATTCAAAAGTGAATTTTAATAAATGGGTTTATCCTTAAACTATTTTTATTTCTCTATCTCTATTATTTTGCTTCTATCTACTTTATACATAAGTTATACACGCATGTCGCACACCATGCTACTCGCATGTGTGATATATTTTAATGTCCTGCTTTTTCTAAAAAAAATTATGGTCACCGTATATATAACAAATGGAGAGATACATTAATAGAGCTGTATATGTAATGTAGTCTTGAGCAATGATTATATGCAGTACAGTGTTTTCTCAGAAAACACTCCTAGAAGGCGCTCTTCCCAGGGTGTTTAGATTTTTAGAAAAATGTTTCTGAAATAGGTCCGCGTGTAGCCATCTTTTCATTTTGTATGTTTCCCTAGCGGCGGATTCTATCACTGCTATTCTTTCTTTATTTCAAGGCGCATGCGCATATTTACTCGGACCAATCACAGCCGGGTAAATATGCGCATACGCCTTGAAATAAAGAAAGAATGGCAGTGATAAAATCCGTCGCTATGGAAACATATACAAAATGAAAAGATGTCTACACGTGGACCTACTAGAAAAACCAAGTTCTCAGAAATATTGGATTTTTTTTATAGGTTCAACACTCTTATTATAAGGTTTATACTCCATTTACTAGCGTCATTTAATTTTTTGTAATTGATGATTTATGAATACTTGTGATTTTGAAATGGGTTCTCTACTTATTGTGTTTGGCAAAGGACTTTTGTTTAGTAAGAAACAAAGACTTTTAAGGACGCTCTAAGAAAGGAAAATGCCTGGCTAAGTATTTCAGAAATTGTCGGGAAAGTTTTGGCTACAAGTAGGCTACAAGTACTTTGGAAGCCAAGCCCCTTATAATGTTGTGTTTATTTATGAAAACTAGAAAAAATATATACATGCATAAATAGTTTCTGCTCGTATTTTTTATATCAGACCTACTGCTTTTTTTAAGCAGTTAGAAAATCCACCCGAGTTAGAAACATATTTGTAATAGTGGAACCTAAACCTATTTCCATTTTGTGTTTATATTGGATTTAACCGTGGACACTAGAAAAAAAACTGGCTATTTAAATAAATTGTTATCTGTTCATATGAGTTTTTTTAAGCCCAATCCTTTTCAGGCGCTTATAGAAAATCCACCTAAACTAGGAACATGTTTACACTTGTGTAATACAAACCATTCTTTTTTTATTAGCACCACGTCTTACTACCTATTCAGGTGATAGGCCTGTATACTAATTAATAACGGCTTAGAGATCAGAAAGGTTGAATTCGGAGGAAGGGATCAGGAAGGTTGAATTATGAAGAAGTGTACCTGCATTTGTGTGCAGTGAGTGGAAACCCCACCCTCACCGCACCCGACTGGATTCAAACGACGATTTCCCCGTCTTCAAGCTCTACGTGCATAAATTATTTGTTCATATATTTTACCATACCTAGTCCCTTTTTTAGGCAATTAGAAAACCCACCTTAACTAGGAACATGTTTGCGTGAGTGGAAACCCCTCTAGACAGATTGGGTGGCATTCTTTCATTGATATTGAAATAGGACGTTCAAGTTTGTGATAGCCGTAATGGGCAGCAACACTCATTGGGGCTACCTAATGTCAGGAAAACCCCAGTTTTTTTTTTAATAACTCCCTGCTGTTTTTAGCAAGTAGAAGCATCTTGTCTAATACCTGCCTCGGTGGTGTAGTTAGTTAACACACTAATTTTGTGTTGAACTGGACTTCCGAGGATGGGGAGATCGAGTTTGAATCTCGGTCAGGTGAATTGGAGGTGGTTTTTTTCTAAATAGTTTTCTACTCTTCCCCCACGCAAATGCGGGTTGGCTACCTCTAAATTCAACCCTCTCAATTCCTAAACCATTAGCGTAATTAGTATTTGTAGTAAGACGCGGTGCTTAATAAAAAAATTATCAAAAGTGCTTGTTTTGTTTTCATCCAAAATATTAGAAAGCCTACATCTGTTTTGCATTTTCAGGCTATTGCAAACACTTATTATTTTAAGTTTGATAGTTAAAATCAAGTTATAAATATATTTCTTGTGAATGTAGTTAACCTACATTTTAGTATAAATACTGGAAGTTTTCTCAACAAAATTGTTTTTGATTTCTTTGATCAGCTGACTTTTTGACGCGCGCTCCATGCTGTAGACTATTTTCTTTTAAATTCTTTGATTGGATGAAGTCTCTTATTATCTCATTGGTTGAAACGATCACGTGATTACTGATATTGAGATTGTAATTGCGAGTAGAATTTCTTATGGAGCACAGAGTACGTACCTACGCATCTAGAGTCTGTGTCAGGGCCTTATTGAAGCGTTCTTGTTAATTAAAAAACTCTTCTAACTAAATAATCAAAAGTATATAGTCACAGATATCTACTGTGTACGAAACATTTAGGAGTTTGATATTTTCATGGTGCAAAGTATTAAATTTTAAACACACACAAAAAAAAAACCAACCGAGCTTAACTAACCTAACAATTTGTGTGCATGAATTAAAATTATCAAGCTTACCTAACCTTTCACGTGTAAATAAATAAGAATTTTTATTGACTATCAATAAAATCATGCATAAAAATAGCAATTAGATGAGTTTAAGAATTTTTCTAATTATTTAGAATTTATTCAGACTTGTTTTGTTAGGATCAGAAATTTGATTGTATTGTATGTAGGCCTAGAAGTGCTAAAATTATTACATTTCTCATGATTTGGCAGGGGAAAAAAGAATCCCGCCCTCGGCTCACAATACAGCCCTGTTTTCCTTTTAATATTTTCCGGAGTTGCATGTCCAATACCTTTTACATGTAAGGTTAGTAAGGAATGTGGTCTCCTTGGGGAAAAAAAAAGTTTAGGATGGAACACTTTAAAAATTGAAACTGGAATCGACTATTATTATTATTATTATCACCGCGTCTTACTACCCGTTCAGGTTATATGCACTTACGCTAATGTGTAATGGTAGGGTGATTGTGAGATGAAATGGAGGACCTACAGTTTAACGTGGAATACAAACTACAGTGGAGGCCTGGCATTCCACACATTCATAAGATGTCTTGTCAGAGGTGAAGGAAGGGTTTGGTAATCAGATAAATCTGTGCCGGGAACAAGGATTGAATCCCGGACCCCCAGCACAGAACTCCGACACCTTACCCCTAGACCACCAGGTCACCTGGAATCGACTATTAACAATGTCCAAGAATGTGAGAAATTTTAATTAGTAAAGAAGAAAAAAAAAACTTCTGTAAACAAGACATTAGTGGATCTATGAGTATGATTTCCATCAAGACAGGTGAAGAAATTAATGTTTTATGAAGTCGAAAATGGTAAAATTACTATTTTTTTGGGGGGCTATATCAATGAGTGAGAGTGTACTTATCTCTTTAACTCAAAACAGCTACCTGTACACTATCAGCACTTAGCAGCTTAATTAGGTAGGTAGTTCTTGCTTTTAACTTAATCAGAATATCAGACTCTATTTCCAGTATTATTTTCTGTCATATTTAACATTTTAAATATGTTATAAATTAAAAATACAGAAGGATATGGCTAATTAGAAGTTGGTTAATTCAAATAATTAGATAATTCGAGCCCACCATTATTTCCCACAACATTCATATTTAGATCAATGGTAAAAAAGAACATTTAATTCTAATTATAGAGGGAATATTGGGATAATTCGAAGTTTTTATGATATATTGTTAATTTTTTTGAGCAATCTCAACTAAACCCAAGAATACCAAGAATGTCAAATACAGTTGTTACTGACTCATAGTAAAAGAGAAAGCGGGGAGTTTTGCACCAGCTGCAAGCGGTTTTCCTAGAATAGAAGATATTTGGCTGTTTTAATCGCTTCTCTATGACAATGCCATCACATGACGCCCAGCATGGAAGGAGTAAGGTTTATGTTGTTTGTCCTAATCTAGCACCTTTGTTTCTCGTGACAGTCGCTCATTGTCATCTAATAAGTGTAAACTGCGGTGTTTTTGTAATGTCTAAGTGTGGAACCTACACAAGTTTAACCTTAGCCAATAAGGTTGAAGTGATTAGAGAATTGGAAAAGAAAGTCAAAAAGAAGTGTGATATCACAAAAGAATATGGAATACAGCTTAACATTTTATCGACTTACCTTAAAAAAAAAAGAATAACATCATAGAGAGTTGGAACGTGCAAAATGGAGGAACATGAATAACAAGATGTTGTTAATTGTGTCCAGAGAAGAAAGCTACAACTAAACAAAATCACTATTTTTTCCAAAGTACCTTATGTAATTTAAGCGCAAAAACTGATTAAGTCTGCATTGTACAGTGGTTTAATTTTAACAATTTTTCATTTTAAAGTTTTTTTATTTATTGTGTAGGCCCTACAAACAGTTTAGATACCCAGTGATTAATTCAAATTTTGGATATTTCAATTTCTTTTTAGATCCCCCTTGGGCTTCAAATTAAAAAGATTCTACTGTACTATCAGTAACCCGCCTCGGTGGCGTAGTTGGCTAACGCGCTTGTCGTGTTGAACTCGACTGCTGAGGATGGGGAGATCGTGGTTTGAATCTCGGTCGGGTGAACTGGGGGTGTTTTTTCCTAAATGGTTTTCCACTCTCCCTCCACGCAAATGTGGGTTCACTTCCTCTAATTCAACCTTCCCAATTCCTAATCCATTAGTGTAATTAGTACTTAAAGCGTATAACTCGAACGGGTAGTAAGACGTGGTGCTAAATATTATTATTATTACTACCAGTAATGGACTTTGAACATTCTACAATTCAAGAAACTTTTTCCCATTTAAAATATATAAACACCACATTATTTTAATTTCGTAATGCTATTGATTATACAAATCTTCTATGCATGGACACACACAAATAAAACTTCTTTCTCGATAATTATTAATTTTTGAAACTATGATATTTTATTATGTAATGTGGTCAGGTTTGTTGAATATGAAACAAAAAATTAAACTTTCCATCTAACATTATGACGAAAAATGGCACACATTCTTCATTGCTTCCTCTAGTAATCCTAAGTATTACAAAATAAACTCCTTCAGTTTTTTGGACAAAAAATAAAACTTGTATATCATATTCACCCAGCAACTAGGGGGAGTATGAACCATGAGTGGGTTTAATGAATTTTCTTCACTAAATTGTGTATTGTTAGTGGTGTCTGACCAAAGGTCATTTGTTTTGGCCAAACTTTGTTTTCTTTTTTCACCTTTGGCCGAAGCCGAAGAAATGGCATAAATTGTGAAAAATGCCTATTTTTAAGTTTAATGCAATGTCTGTTGCCCTTTAAACTTACAATCATGTTTATTTAAATAACATATAACATTTTTTATTGTTGCTTAAATAAAGTTGAATACATTTCTGAAATTGTAATACAAAATAATCTAAAGACAAAATAAACGTATGAAAAAAATTATCAATCACTTCTTCCTCTTAATATTTGGCTTTGAAACAGTGACTAAATTATTTTTTATTGCTATCCAGTCCTGTCAAAAAATTAATCAGTTCTCATTTATGTATACTAATTAAATTAGCCACGGTTTGAGTGGTAAGTTTTTAATAAATCTGATAGTAACAATAGACTATAGTAAACACAGACTGTATGACTGTATATCACATAGGGATGGGAAGCTATTGATATAATCGATAGTCTTCACTATTGTACACTATCCAAAGTAGCCACATTGCTATTGATAATGTCGCTCCCGAGTTTGGGCGACTAGTTCTCAAAACTAAATGTTAGGAAAAATCAGAAGGGTGTAGGGGGGAGAACTTGAAGTGTAACAGTAGTCTGAGAATTCTAATGCTTACCAATTCTTCACCCAATTAGTTTGTTAAAGGAAAACACTGTGTTCCGAAACCTATGCTTTCAGTGAATTATTTGGAGGGGAAACTGACCTTTCATCAACCTGAAAGATCCGTTTTCCTTTCCTTTCACCATTTAGTGTTCACCATGCCTTGCTCAAGTTCAAAAACTGTGGATGTGTGGGAGTTCTTTGAGAGACAAAAGGTTAGGCTACGTACTGCTAAGTGTAAAATGTGAGTAAAGTGTTAAAAACATCCTCCAATACATCTAATCTTATTAGAGACCATCTTTTGCGTTCTCACAAGAGTTTGCGGATAATTTTATTGAGTATGGTAGTTGAAATATAAAATTTTCTTCTAAAACTATACTAAATTTTTTGTAAATATTGTTTTAATAATTATAAAATTTAGTACCAGTATAATTCTAATTCTATTTTTCCTCTTCTTTTTTTGCATGCCATTTATGATTGTAGGAATCTGCCACTAAATATTACTTCCTTTCATTCTGATTGATTAATTTTGCAATGATTATATATTTTATTCTAAATTTTAACAACTTCATCACTAGAAAATTGTTGGTGATGCCTGGCCTGCTAATCTTGCTTTTTAAAGTCAAACAAACATCCAATGATTCAGAACTAGTCTCCCATAAATTTGAAATAAATTTAAAATCTTGATATATTAAGATAAAAAGTAAATAATAAAAATAGACTTACTTTGAAATTTAATTTTGATGTGTTGTAATAAATACATACTAAATGAATTATATGGAATTTTAGTTAAGTTTGGGATACCCAAAAAAGTTGTCAAGATAATTTAGGTGTTTGACTGATGCATGTGGCCTACGGGTTGGATGTAATTTATCAGAAACTTTTGAAATAAATAATGGGTTGAAATAAGTAGAGGCACTTTCCTTATTACTTTAATCCAGGCTTATTAAGGTGGTGACTAACTTGAGCTGAACTTTGTAATGTAATGCTTGATATGAGTATTACATTACAAAGCTCAGCTCAAAGTTCCTGGTTGCTTGTGGCAAATGCTCACATTGAATGCTCGTCTCAAGTGCTCTAGTTTTTTCGCATTTCTAGATAAAATGTCAGACATACAAATAGCAAGTAGTGTCTCTTTTCTTGAAATGTTGGGGGAAAAAATTCAGTAAAGACAGAAACAGTTGTGGCAGACAAACTTATTTAGAAAAAGGAGGGCTATAATGGTTGAGCAACATTAATGGGTGTTTTTAAAAATCAAAAAATTAGTGCTTGTCACTTTTACTTTCTCTTTTCAGAAAGAAGCCAGTAAACTTGTTATCTTTCTTTTACACTCTCCTTGGATGCTTTTCATTTCTTCAAAGTTGCTGCCAGGCATTGTTTTTTTTTAAATCTACTAAAATGTTGTCGATCTTGAGGATTCTACAAAATAGTTTTCTTCCTATGTTGTTCAATAAAAAAATTAATTTTCTTGGTTCCACTCCAGTTAATTTTGACATTTGCTGCAAAATGGTAATAGCACAAAATATGTCTATCCTCCAGGATTAGCTTTGAAGATTAGATCACTGTGCTCAGCATGAACACCTGCAGGCACTGACTTGTAATGTAACAATCAAAGGGATTCGTGGAAAGACCGACAATCGAGTGAAGCACGTTAACATCGAGCATTGACCGGCTCCACTCAATGCTTGCTACACTCAATGCTTGCTACACTGCACTGACTAGCGTGTTACATCACACTGTTCAGATACAAGTCAGCCGCTGCCTTTGGGTTAATGCAAGAGTAGGGAAGGGTTGACATTAAACGGTACAGTGCAACTATTATGATCCACAGATGATATAGCTTTGCTGGGCAATAGTAAGGAAGGTGTGGCTAGTAATATAGTTCACCAAACTGCCTCTCCTTCCTCCTCTCACACTTACCTGTGCACTAATATAACTCGCCGAGCTCAACTTCCTACTAACTCACCCCAATATCTCACCTTCCACCTGCTCATAACAGTAACTTGCTGAGTTTACCTTACAATTTCTACCTGCTTACTGCGGCAACTCGCCAAGCTTACCTTTCGTTACCTACCCACTCACCATAGTAGCTCGCTAAGCTCAATCCTCACTGTAATTTAGTGTGTTGATGTCCCACTTCCTACTGGCTCATCGCAATAACTCCCCAAGCCAATCTCTCGCATCCTACCAGCTCAATGCAGTAACTTGTTGAGCTAACCTCCCTTTCCCTACCCTCTCACCTATCTCATTTACTCACCACCACACCTTACCTAGCCATCTCTCGTACCTCCCGCTCATCGAGCCTCCCACAAAACAGCCCAGAGTCTCACCACATTATGCTCTGCCTGTTGCATAAAACATGCTCATTTAGCAAGAATGTAAGCACCTATATGCTCATTTCTTTCATATTATCAAGCAGGAGCTACGAGAATATTTTTAAAACATAGTTTGTGGGTGTATTTAATGTCACAGTGGAGCCGGCAATCCATATGTATGATCAAAACCTGTATGAGCAACCAATGACTTATAAATTACAAACTCGCCAGCAAGGCGGTTTCGCACAGGTTGGCTAGCTTTTTGTGTTGACGGTTTTTGATTGGCATTCGTTTTATTCTGCTTAGTTGAGTGAAGTTTGTTTTGCATGTTTTGACTTTTGTTACTTGCTTCACTTAAACATGAAACATTTTTTTCTACCTGAGGCTTTTGACATATATACAGACATTTATCTAAATGTTCAATTATAGCTTTAACATTTTGTTCTTGAAATGTACTTATAGCAAGATAGCCAAGTAAGACCTCTGCTTTGTGTTTGGCTGTATTTAACATATCTCGAGTAACTAATGTAGTGGTGTTATTTGTATTGACACTAGTTGAATCACTCACTTGGTGCATTTCACTGTTAGGGCAGGCGTCACTCACTTGCTTCCTTTCCCTGTCAAGACATGCATCACTGTCTTGGAACCTTTCACTTTCAAGACAAACATCACTCATTTGGGGCCTTTCACTGTCATGACAAGAATCACTCACTTGCTGGCTTTCATTGTCAAGAAGGACATCCCTCCCTTGGTGCTCGTTGATGACAAGAGATTCATCAATTATGTGGTTCCTTTCTTTTCCCAGGGAAAACTGCCGACGAATGTTATGGAGATCTCGTCTATTAGTCAATTGTAGCCTACCAAAATTATCTTCCGTTGCATTTTCTCGGATCTTAGTGAGTATATGGGGCAAGGATACTCCTGACTCAATAAGGCCTGAAAAATAAATAAAACTTAGTACTCATTTTCAAATTGGTTGCAAACAAAAAAGATAAAACATAATATCTTAACATATTTAATTGGAGGTACTATTTTTTAAATCTATTTGTTCAACTAAGTTCTATTAACAATTTTATTTCAAAGTCAAAGATGAAAAGTAAAACTTGGAAAAATTGCACCGGTATTTTTGCGTGGGAAGAAGATATGTATGTATTGTTGCACTTTACAAATGTGAAACTAAAACTATTGGTGCAACTGAAAAAAAAAAAAAAGTTTGGAAGCATTTGAAACGTGTAACTACAGAATAATGTTGAAAATATCAAGGACTAGACCCTTCCCCCTTCCCACCTCCACCGCATTATTNAAATGTGATATTATAGAAGAATGTTTAAAATATCATGGATGGAGATGGAATCAAATACAGAAGTGCTAAGAAAAGCAAATGAAGAAAGAAAACTTTGGAAAGGTACAGAGCAAAGAAGAGTTTACATGATAGATGTTATACTAGGCCATACAAATTTTATGATTAAAGAATTAATTCTTGAAGGGCGAAATTCAAAAGGGGGACCAAGATTGGAGCACATGAATCAGATAGTAGACAGTGTTAGCAGAAGAAGGTACAAAGATGTAAAAAATTTGCCCAAAGATAGGCAAAAGTGAAGAGCTGCTGTAAACCAATCACAAGCTTGATGACCTAATGATGATGAGAAAATATGAAAACAATTTAATAACTCACTTTTAATTAAATCATTAAGTCCTTTTTGTTTTACACATTATTACTTTGAAATAAAACATTTGTAAGCTAATTGGTTGCTTCTAAAGAGAAGGTTATTGTACAATTTGTTTACCTCGAAAGGTAGTACTTGATTGATTATAATATGGTTCTATCTTATAAGCTAAACCATAATAGAACCAAGCACACTCTGGCCTTGTCTAATAGCTGTAAATGATTAAGGCTGAACCTACCTATAAATACATAAGACTAAACAAACATTTTTACTAAGAAACTTGTTTAGTAATTCAATTTTGCAAGAATATATTAGAGTAACATATCTGGGCATTGTTCATATTTTTAACAAATATTAAAAACATGCATAAAAAAGTTAGTGAAATATTTTCAATTAAATATTTCCATTTTAATGCATTATAAATGGGAAAGCAAAATATTATGCATTTCATTTATTTATTTTATAAATAAAAAATTAATAATATAAGGAACACACTTAGATGTTACATTTACTAAAATTGATATGTATAACTTTTTTTAGTCAATTAAATTAAGTTAGAAGTCAAGAATAAATAACATGGAAGATGATTTATTTAGAGAAAAACTACCGTATTATATCATGAATTATGACGTCATTTAAACCAATTGTATTTTTAATAAGTCCAACAGCACTTATAAAAGGTAATTGGTAATATTTTTACAATAAATATATTTTTTTAAATTATTTAATTAACAGATAAACAAGGAAAAAATATTCTGTGATGATTAAAATATTTCAAGCAATAACAGGTTTTTGGAGTAGCTGATAAGCAAATTGATTAGAAGATAAATTGGCAATTGGGCAGGCTGTGGTTAACAATACCTTAAAGATGTTAACCAAGACCATTAATATTTATAAATATTTAAATAATTTTTGCATAAAATATTTTAAAAACTATATGAAAGATATGACTTATCAAGTAAGAATCTTTAAACAAAAATAATAGGTAATTGCTATGTCATTCATATAACACTTTTTAGTTGAATTTTTTATATAGTCTAGTAAATTGTTTGAAAAACAGGTTAGAAAGGAAAGCGTGTTCTATAACGATTATAATATTTTAATAATTTTCATAATTTTTAGAAAATTATTATCTTGTAAAAATCTTACCAATTACCTTTTATAAGTGCTGTTGGACTTAGTTAAGATAAAATTGGTTTAAATGACATCATAATTCATGATAAAATATGGTAGTTCTTTCTCTAAATAAATCATCTTGCGTGTTATTTAATCTCGACTTCTATCTTGATTTAATTGAGTAAAAGAAGTTATACATATTAATCTAAGTAAATGTAACATCTAAGTGCGTTGCTTATATTAATCATTTAAAATAATTCTCCTTACTAGAATTATAATGAATATTACCAAAATTTTATAAATCAAGATTAATCATGTGTAGATAATTCAGTGAATAATTTATTCATGTTTTAAAATTTATTTTAAGATTCATGTCAAGTTCAATAAATATTTAATAATAAATAGAAAATATGTATTTGCAAAGAAGGTGAGGGATTCCTTGAGTTTACTTGATCAGGAAAATAAAACGAAAAGTACAGATAGGCATACAAACTAAAAAGCTCACCAGCGATCTGAATTCGATCTTCTTTTGCCAATGGCAGTCGCCCGAATGTGCAGTTGTGTCCATAATGACCTTTGTAATAAACCACATAGATACTATTACCATCTTCAGTCATCTCAATGTAGGAAGGACAGGCTGAGCCAATTTTATTTGAACCTTGTCTCTTTATTTGCCTTTTACGTTGTTCTCCAACTGAATCTATATAACTGCCTTGCCTATGGCATCTGCACATAATCAATTACATATGTGATTATACAGTACAAACATAGTTTTAAATATCTCAGTTTATTAAATACCAATTAGTATTTGAAAGGAAAATAACACTTAAATCTTAATCAAAATTGATTTTATGGAATATTTTGATCATTTTCGTAACATATAGTTCTCCCACCCCAACACCTTTCATGAGCAATTAAATCTTATAATAGTGTGAAATTCAAATTATAGTTTTTGTTTGTATTAATTACAAATCCAAATAGCTGTTATAAATGGTAGAAGGTATAACATGTATTATTTCTTATTCAATGAGTATACCTTCTTTCAAATTTAAATAATAGTTACGAGTTAATGGAACAATTATTTTCTTTCTAGTGTCTATTTATAAATTCCAATATCTATTTTTATCATGTTGTGTGATGTTAAAGACTGACTTAGGTTCAAGTTATTGTTTATTGACTGTAAATTTACTCCATACCTCCTGAATAGAGTAGAAAAATGTACTCTTTGTTTGATAAATATGTGCCCACTCATACTGTATATATAAGCCTGAATGACTGTATTGTCATTAGCTAAATGAGCTAACGATAGCAAGATACAGTGGAAATGATCCCAAGATGACAAAAAAACAGCATATATTAAATTAAAGATTTTTATTAATCAAAAACACTCATTTCTATCTAAATTTATAACAATGAGTTATACTAATTATTTAGTGATGGTGAAGGTATAATTTAGTAATTTAGAGGAAATGTACCCAAATGTGTGTGGAGGGAAAGTGGGAAACCACCTAGGGGAAAAAAAACTCACTACACGTAGCGAGAAACCAAAACCTGCAGGGCTATTATGACCATTCAACACAAAATTAGTTGCTACCGCTAGTTAGCTTCACTTTCCAGGAAAATATAGCATTTGGGTTATTATGACCACCATCAATGCACAGAATAAAATCAGTATGCATCAACAGTTGACAATGATTTTCCAAAGAATATTACCTTTTAAGAAGTTAAGAGGCTATAAATTAAGTGAAATTATTTCTAGAATGCTGGTATTCATGATTGAACATTATTAATTTATTTTTATTTCACAAAACAGGCAAATGGCTGATCATAATTAACATTATTTGCAAGAAAAAGTTAATCTAGTTTAATTTAATAAATCTCTTGCATCATTTTGTTTGCTTCCAGTTTGAAATGAAAAAATACTGGGCCTACGTTATTCAAACACACAACATATTTTAGTCAAAGATTCATAATGTGAACTATGCATTCAAATAGTAATGAATTAGTATGAGAAGTTGCACAATAAAGAAACAATGTTTTTTGTAATATGTATGCTTTACGACCCAATGCTTTATTCTACATGTATTTGTGTTGATACTGGAACAAGTGAGTTTTATTTTATTAACTAAAAATAATTTAAACCGCTAATAATGTAGACTTATCCTTATATTTGGGCCTATTTAAATTAGCTCTATTTTATAACTTAAAAAAATATAAAATTATGCTTGTCTCAAAAACCAATACTTTTCAAACAGTAAACTAATATTTTGCAATTCGTCTTTCTTAGTAGGGCTATTTTAAAACTGTTTTCAATTTTGTCAAGTCAAAAGTGAACATTTAAAGATATAGGCCTACAGTAAGGTGTTTTAAATTTTATTTTATTTGAGTTGAATAATAATAATAATAATAATTAGCACCACGTCTTACTACCCATTCGGGTTATACGCTTTAAGTACTAATTACTCTAATGGATTAGGAATTGGGAAGGTTGAATTAGAGGAAGTGAACCCGCATTCGCGTGGAGGGAGAGTGGAAAACCATTTAGGAAAAAACACCTTCAGTTCACCCGACCGAGATTCGAACCTCGATCTCCCCGTCCTCGGCAGTCGAGCTCAACACGACAAGCGTGTTAGCCAACTACGCCATCGAGGCGGGTCTCAACTTGAACATACATACAGTAGCCCTATGGCTTCTTTGGTGCTGACTGACTGCTCACAGCTTAAAGCTGACAGTCAACATTTAGGTATATACCTAAATTTTGACTGTCAGAAGTGACAGCTGCTAAACACATCTTTTTTTCAGATCATTTGGTTTGACATAGGGATACATAATTTGGTCTGGTAAATTTTCAAAGCCGTCAGCTGTCAGTCAGCACCAAAGAAGCCATGGGATTATTGTAGGCCTACGATGTGCTAATTTTATTAATTTAGAGTGTCAAAAAGGTTCTCACATTCAAGATTGAATCAAATATGTTGTGTGAAGATCTTAGAAAGTAAAACTAGTTATTTAAAGTTGATGAAAGCGTTCAAGAACTCCCAAAAATAGTGTTTACACTGAGTATTTTTGGCAACTTAATGTCAAAACAATGGATATTTATACCCAATCAGCTTAATAAGTTAACAATAAAGTGAACGAGAGGGTGGTTTGGATGGTTAAAAATAATAAAATATATCTGTTATTTAAAGGGAATGCTTGAGACTTTGGTTAAGTGTTTAAGAATATAAGGATATATTTCTTTATAATGAGATGTTTGCAATTTATTCACTTCAGGATATAACTACTAATTATCGGTTTCAGATAAATTTAAGAAACCTTTTATGAAAAAACCTAGGCCTAAACCAAACCACATGTAAACATTAGGCTGAGGCCTATTTGGTTATTTACAGTCTTGGCTGCAATATTTCATAGGCCTCACATTAATGTGTATAGTAATTACTACTGTATGTATGAATCAGTTTAAATAGGATTGCATTATTAAAGTTTTGTTGAGGCATCTTAAACAGATTAGGCCTACCTTTTAATTGTCTTGTCAACTTGTATATCCACGTGTTTTACCCAAATAGGGTATAAATGATAAAGGTTCTGTTATAGAATAAAAGTATTCGGATTTGTGTAGAGGGAGTGTGGGAAAACCCTTAGAAAAATAAAACTACTCATCACACTCATCTAGGATTCAAATCCCAACCTCCCATCATTGGAAAATTAAACCAAAGAGACTAACGTATTGGTCAATGTTGCCCGCCCCATTAGGTGGGTCAATATACTACTAACACCCCAAATACGTTGAAGCCTTACTAACCTCCACCTACTATAAAACCTACAAATAATTAATCTTAATATTGGAATTATCAGTGTGTTGATGGTGAATAGTAATGCATTTTATAGTGTTATGTTTCAAAGAAGATATTCTTTTAAAATTCAGTGTAAGCATACTACCCTCACGCTTGGCCTACATTATGATATATGCCTATTTCGAGTTAGATTATTAATGTGAAGCACACACAAAAAGTCTTGAGATTATTATATTAGGTTAATTAGATGGCAAGTTTAAATCAAGTAACACAAAACCCCTAATAAATTACAAAACCTAGCAACCATAGCCTCATAACACAAACCAAAGGGCAAGTAAAATGTCTGCGCAACTTAGCACAACTCTACTAGTAAAATATTTGGGCTCGCAAAACTTTGCTTTCTCAAAGTTGTTGGCCATAATAACTTTTGACGACAAGTCAAGCATCTCTCTGCTAACATCACAAATTCGTTTTGTGTCTGTTCATAATAGCCCTGCTGACATCCCCATCACCTATAAACCAGATTAGATAAGCTTGACATTTAGTTTGTATGCCCATAAATAGATGCAGGCAACAGTGAATTAAAGTGATAGACAAAACAAAAGCGCTCACATCTGTGAGCATGCAGACAAACGTGTTAGTAAGTAAGTGATTGTGACTAAAAGGTATGAGTTCATATCCTGGCCAGGTATAGTGAGATGTTTTACCCTAAATAGGTTAGCTCTCTCCTTCCATGCAAATATAGATACAATTCCTCTAGGTTATATCTTCCTCCTCCCTAACACTTAGTAAAGATATAAAAATTGTCATTGAGATATGTAAGAATGCCAGCCAAGCATAGGAATTATATATGTGCAGAAATAAGATATATATTTTAGCTAGTATTATCTTGTAAAATTTTTCAGTGTCATCAATAACATTAAACCTTTTATTTTATTTTGAATAAGTCAGCAAAATGTGCTAACATTATTTTTTCGGTGTGGATTGAAGTCACTGAATGCGACATGTGAGAACAAACACCTCTTTATAATAGGTCTAAATGTAAAAGAAGTGTGTGTGTGTGTGTGTGTGTGTGTGTATATATATATATATATATATATAAAAAAATTGTGAACTGCTTGTAACTAGCTAGTTATTCATATATTTAAACAAACAAGGTATGGGTGAGGAATGTTTAATTTAAAAGAAGTGCAACCACATTTGCACAAGATAGTGAGAGGCACATTGGTGTGCCATGAAGGGTCAGCAGGTATGTTGCGGAAGTTTGGGTAAAGAACAAAAAAGATACAAGAAAAAATTTGAGTAAACATTTCAAATTCCTTAGCAATATTTTGTATACTATTACATATGCATATATATTAATTTAAAAAATAACACAATGGAATCTTATCTCTTGAACACAATTTTAACACTTATTATTGGTTATAAAATACTGTCCTAAAAAAATTGATGGTGTCTTGACAATTTTAGCGCCTTTTTCAGCGTGCCAGATGGAAAAGGTTGAAGATAGTTGTTCTAACCCAATATTGGGAAAAACTAACTTTTGCATAATTTTAAGTTTCTTAACACAATTGGTAAGTAGCTTATATGTTTATGATTTTAATGACACAAAGAGCTACAAGATTGTTTCCTCTTCTTTAGGAAAGGCTGCCATAACAAGAGACATTAAAAAGGAAGAAATGTGTATGGTAGAATTATTTTTTCATCAACTATGGTAAAATTAGTCCCGCACTCATATGCCTTGCATGCCAATAATTACCAACTTTGTAAGTTGAAATCACTTGTCAGTGGGACAAAACATATTTGCAAAGCAGATGACACACTCCCACTGTAGGAATGTTGGTATTCTTTTATGACTAGTTGTGGTTGTTTAGTGTAGCCATCTTTGAGCATGAGTACACATATATTTAACAGACAGTCGAGTCATATCCATTATAAGCTTGGGGCATACATCTGTGACTTTATCACTTGTAATTTTATTGTGCTGACTGATGTTTGTTTTAATTGTGTTATCTTGTTTGTTTAGTTCACTTGACTCGTGGCGATCTTTCTCTGCCATGCAAAACTTTCAGGGTTGCCCCTATTTTCTTACAACAAAATTCCCTAGTTTTTTAAGAAGATATTCTTAATTTTTCAGAATTTTAGGCTGAAGTATAAAGAACAAAAATTTTGTTTTTCTAAAATGTATAGCAAAAAGTAATTTGTCATTGAAGTTATGTCAACTCACTATGATTTTATGAAGGGAGTATTGGGGACAAAGTTTGTAGCCTATTTTTTTGGACAAAATATTTATACTATTTCAAACTGTTCAATAAAATAACCTAAACGCACACATTTCCAGTATTTTTCTTTTAGCTTTTGCCAAATTCCCTGTTTTCCAAGTTCTCTTAGTTACAGGGATGTGCCAACCCCAAACTTTAGATTTTATAGTAACTATATTATTAATTTTGTAATGCAGGGCCTGTATGTTTAACAATGGCACATGGTGACCAAAAAAACAGGTGGTGCACAAATCCAAATATTATAAAAGATGATATCGACACTTTTACTTTCTCTCAACCCCTCAGAGAGAAAGTATTGCAATTGTCAAACAAATCAAACTAGAGATTTTAATAAATGTTGAAGTTTCATGACCCCCTGAAACAAAAAAAGTGGTTTTCGCAATTTTGTCTATCTGTCTGTACCTCGAGCTAGAGACGAAGCTATTTCACAGAGTGGGCTAAGCCTTGGTATCTGGGGTTTTCATAAAGTCTTCCCAAGGGGTTTTCGGAATCAGATATATATAATCCTAAATATAAGTGTAGTTTAATGAAGAGGAAAAAGAGAAAAAACAAATTTTCTCAAAATTCTTTTTGACAGTTTTGATTAACATTTATATCTATACATTGTTTATCGCTATAAACAAGATGGAAACTCTCATTTTCTCAAGAGAATAACTTTTGAGGGTACTTTACATGAGGGAAATTTTCCAATTTTCATCATTTCTCCTCAAGTATTTTAAATAAGAAATAACTTATTATTGTAAAGTTGTAGTACTATTGAAGATAATAAGTTTATATTTAAAGTATATTTTTATAAGACCAATAATTTCTATGCTATAAGCAAATAATATATATGTTATACTTTTTAATTCAGATCTTTGAAAATGAATTTGTTTTGTATGCTCTTAGGTGGACAAAGATGTTTCACTTTTCTCAATTTTTCTGTAACAATGTTCCTAATTCCTAATGCCTAGTACCATAAGTAAGTAACAAAGGTATTATTTTATTTCTGATTTTTGGTGTAGTGTTTCTACAAAAATGTATAAACTTATTATTTTGTTTCACAAATCTTAGAAATTTTTAGTAAATTTTAAGATAAAAGAGAGATAAAGTATGTATGGAGCACTGTACCATTTATTTATATAACCAATATTTTATTTATACTAATAATTTACACCAATAAATATTTTAATCTTAAGCTTTGCAACTTAATAATAGCAAACACAAATAGTAAAATTAGCAAAAAATACATAGAAAAATTATTCACAACCATTTTGATTAAATCTTTCTTTAGTGTATGGAAAAAATATATTGCAAACAACTCAATGTAAGTCTTGAGATATTTTAAATAAAAATGTCACTCTTCTTTCTTTAAAGTTGGTAGACATCTCAAATGCTTTCAAGTTTAGGTCCAAAAAGAATTTTGACAAATTATTTTAAACATAATTAGTTTTATTTGAAATAAAAGCATATTAACAATAAATATAAATAAGCTCCATAACAACGATTTAAATCTACTCTTGCTACAAAAAGTTTATTTTGTGAGAAGTGAGAAAGAGTAGAATGTTAAAAATTGTAATAGCTTGGTAGCAATGATTTATTTAATTTATAATCCCAAAATAAATTGGCAACTTTGCTATGAATTTGTGCATCAGGCCATTGTAACTGGTCATCTGCTGTTGAGAACTAGCCCCACGTTGTACACCATTTTTGTACCCAGTCACCGCTTCAGTCCGGTCAGCTGATTTGATTACTAGCCTCGCCTTATCTTCTTCTTACGTGGTCGTCCACGGCAGTCAGTTGTTTCGGTAGAGCATCTCGGGGTTAATAGATAATGGTGGGGGTAGAGGTACACAGCCGATTAAAAAAGTTATTGTTTAGCGTAGCATTTGAATTTGAAGTTTTATTTTAATAAATCATTTACATTTTAGTACCAAGGATATTTAATTTAGAAACACAAACTAATTATTGCATAGCTAAAGATAACTATTTAGCCACCTGGGCTACCTCTACTTTTTCCCATCTTGAAAGTTACGATAAGTTAATTGAGAGTACCGGTCTTTACTCTTTGTGCTAACCGGCCAGTCCCGCGTCTGACGCTTTCCTTCCAGATAAGGTCAAAAACAGACGCTACACTAGAGGTACTGATTGGCCAGGAGTCCGCGCCAAAACCTCCCCCTCCCCTGAAAGACTACACGTGCAAGTAGCAGGTGCATCTCCCAGCTTCAGGGTTCAGCTATTGATACATTGCACGGTGATTAAAATGAAAAGTAAAAGTAATAAATTTGGATGACTCTAATATTCCAACAAAAACTTTAAATAATGAAAAACTATTAGATTATAAGTTTAAAGGCCTGAAAATGAAGTTAATGAATTGAAATTTGAAACATATAT